>CAKNYM010035179.1:0-11230 GCA_932195095.1 Andricus curvator
TTATTTATTTTATTTATTTTATTTATTTTATTTATTTTATTTATTTTTGGAGGATAATGGGAATTTTGTAGCACGCCCGCCCTCCAAAAGCTTATCACAAAAAAGGTTTTTGTTGCTCCACCCTATTAAAAAAATATTCATATTTATCAGCAAAAAATTGTCATAACTTTACAAATATCTAGTTTTTATAATTTCGGAAATCCCGAAATTTAGGCATGAATCAAAGATATGATTGATAAATGCTGTCTTCTGCTATCCGCAGATTTCTCCAACACCCTTAACGAAATTTTAATAGAGTGTAATAAGGTTCAAGTTTGAACCTCATTTTCTCAATTTGACAGTTGAGGGACATGGCGCAGTATAACTTTAGGCCGACGATTTATCACAGCTCAGAGTCATGAGCACTTTATTTTTAGTGAATTCTACGGGAAAAACGAATTCATTTTAGTGGAAACCGGAAAATGATGTATTTATGCATTAAATTTGTTTAAATAATGAAAAAATGTTGTCGAACATCAAATTATCACTACCAAGAACCCTTAGTAAAGTGTTTACAATTGCACCTGCTGAAAAACGAAATATATTTATAGTTTTTGGGGCAAAGTGTGCAGTTTTTTATAAATTTGTTTTAATCATCACTAAATGTTCCTTGTTTCTACCCAAATTTGTTGTTGAAACTTATGAAAATTACATTTTTGCCGATAAATAGCCGTTCGAAACAACATAAAGTATCAAATTCTAAGGAAATAACTTTCATTCACTAAATTGTTTATAATACAAAGAAAAAAAATATTTCTCAAATACAATTGGGCATTGTTTCTAGAGACTTCCTTTATTCATTCTAAGTATTTATTTAGGAATAATTCTAAAAAGTGTTTAGAATATGCGAGGTTTCTAAAAAAAAGTGTTATTCTCTTTGTTAAATAAACAAATTTTTAACGGTTTTTCAAAAATCCTCGACCACAGATTTATGCGCAATTTAATAAGCTTTCATTTTGAAAAAAAAACTTTTTATTCACATAAAAATTGTGGGCTTTAGACTGATTGGTCCGGAGTGCCAGATTCGCCTCAGTGTGCGAGGATCCTCGGAAAGCGACCATCGTTTTAATATATTTCTGATACTCTTCATTCTTGCATGGATTTTTTAAATCCTGCCTGTTCCTTTCGTCTTTATTTTCTTTCTGTCAGACGTGGGAAAATCTGTCAGTAGCAATGCTACCACCAACATAGCCGTCAAAGTCATAAGAGAAAACTGAATCCCTACAGCGACGCGGAACGTTGACGAAACACTGTCGTCTTGGCGAAGGGGGGGGGGGGGCCCCCCCCCGACCCCACCCGATCAATTTTTAGCTGTCAGTAAACAGACAGACGATTCAGTTCATTCCGTCCCGCTGCTGAGGGTGCTGAGATAGCATACTGTTTTTTTATTTCCGACCATAGTCAGTTTCCTCCCCAGAGCGCGGCGTACTTGTCGCTTAGGATTGTAAAATAACCCCACACTTCAAAAATTCAAATCTACTGCTGACACAAGTGTTGAAAATATTGTTCAACGCCGAATGGGTACCCTGTTACCCAGGTGGACAACAAAATCCAGCCCCCTCGACCTTCAGCCTCCCTGTTGATCCTAAGCATCAAGGCTACCCAGATCGCCCCAAGAGTCACCCGTACAAACGGGATAATCCTGTAGCGTTATTAGGCATAAAAGACCCTCAAACTCAGAAAAGACTGATCTGTTGTTCGAGTAACTGGAAAAAGTCCCTCCGGACGAAAACGTTCCAATTCCAACACTTCGTCGAGATGGGAGACGCAAATTATTCAACAGAATTATATGGATTTCAATTTTTATAATCAGAATAATTAAAATATGTTCAAACTTTTGCTGAAATTAGACACGATTAAAATAATGCGCCATTTTTTCATGATAATAGTACATTGCGCACCAAGGGTTGTACGTGTGTCTATATATCAAAAGGTGAGGACGAGCTCTGAAACAAGTGCTTTTGGAACAATTTAGATTTCAGCGTTCTAGGACAGAGGCCTAGTGGGACCGCGGGGTCCAGGACGCAGCTCTGGTGGCAGTGCATGGGGCGAAGCCTCTTTCCAAATGGTTCGGGCGGAGTCCCCCCCACCCCCGCCCCGTAAAGAAAAATAAAAGTACTAACAAGAATAAAATATGACTTATTCACACAGCTCGAGCGGTAACTTTTTATCGCCAATACTTTTCTCCATTTCGGCCACGTCTGTGTATTAAGAGCGCGTTTTAACACATGAAGATAAGGTTATGAAGTGGTTCTTGGAACTTCGCGAGTAGACATAGAAATGGTAACACTTCTTATACGCTCCATAATTGTTGAATGCTTGATTACACTGCTTTCAGGGAAATGTTACTTTATTTCTCTAGAGAAATAAAGTGTACCCCCGCCATAAGCTTCTTTCATCGTATGGTAAACGGCAACTTACCACTCACAAAATAGGTGCCGTAAAGCATCCATAACACGCATATGTTGCATAAAAAGAATTGTAACCCATATTTAAAAACCGAATTGTTTATGCATTAAAAACGTTTTAAATTCGGTGAAATTTGTACGCATTTTCATTATATTCAAATGACACCTTCTTAGATGGTAGTCATGAATGCGCATTACACGCGATTTCATTTAAAAAAGTCTTACCCTTTCTGACGGCAGACAATTCCTTTGTGTTGAAGAGCCCGCCGAAGTCTGGAAAGTACGTACTTTGGACAATTGCTCGAAGTTGATGAGACATTACACAAGCCCTAAAAATGTTTAAAAAATAATCTTAAAATAGTACTTTGTAATAAGAGTGAGAAAAAGCGAAATTTTGATGAAGATTGTGAAGTTGGCATGAGAAAAAAAATATTGTGTGTTAATTTGTAAAACCAATTATGGTAACTAGTGTATATATAGTATACCGAAAAATAACTAGTGTGACAAAAATGAACTATAGCTGATTTACGCGTGTGTAGTACTTTTTTCTCATGCCTTTCTGAAAGGTTCCATACTTCCGATTTGTTTGTCAGTTTGTGTACTAAGGAATTTTGAGGCGCTGATTACGAATATAATAATGAAAGGACCAGCAAAGAACGTGAATCGTACTTTATTTCTGAAAAGAGCCATGGTGATGTCCCGAAAAGTTCATATCTCCGATATTTTTTAAACCCCATGCATCGACGTATTTTGATGCGCTGATTACGAATATGGACATAAAAATACCAGCAAAAATCATTTCGTAGGTAAAACTTGAAAAAACTACGGGTTTGAATTAAAAATGCCGAACGAGGCATTCAAGGGGCCAGGGGTTCCTTTTCCACTGTCCTCTACTGTGTTGAACATATTCTGAAAAACAAAAAAATTGCCATATTCGTAATCAGGGCATTAATACTAGAAAGACAAAGAGGGTCATTATTACCCATTTGCTTTTTCTCGTTGTTGCTATTCCTGAACTATTGGACACTGACCGAATCGCTTTCGTGAATTTTAGTCATTTCTTGAACGAACCTAACTGCTGTGGTTTCATCTCATAGCGGCTAATATTATTTCCGAAATACATCATATATACCTTGAACTGCCACGTTGGTCAATTTGACCCATACATGTTTTTTTACCTTTGTGCAAAATAAACTACATATACACTCAAATATTCGCCAGATACAACGTGCTACAATCTTCATACAGATTTAAGAGGTAGTCTACGACTGTCCTACCCTTATTTTGTTTACAAATCATTGAATAAGTAATTAGTTTGAACTTGGGAAACTCAAGTTCAACCCTACTTTTTTCCTGTTCCGCTCAGAGTTACGAATCAAAAAGTTCAGTGAATGAATGAAGCACTTCCTTCGAATATGAAGCTCATTCTCGTCAAGTTGTCGCAGAATTTTGAGCTTTAGGAAATAACCATGCGTCAATCGTGCCACAAGAGTGCAAAGAAAAATTTCTGACAAATTTTGTTTAGCTTCGGTGATTTTGAATAAATTTATGGAGAACTCTCGTGCATGCTTTAAGCCTTCTCAGCATATGACCACAGATGAACAGCTGTATGTCTGCAAATGCTGTTGTCCATTTCTTCTTCTTTATGCCTAGTAAGGCAGAAAAATATAGCATCAAATACTGGCTTCTGTGTGATGCCAAGTACCGCTGCGCCTGGGACGGGTTTCTTTACATTGGAAAAGATGAAAATAGCTTTTGTTTGTGGAAAAATGTGGTATCAGTTTTTCACATCATGAAAACATAAATCCACATCAGTAAAAATCAATCGCACATTGTTGAAACCATGATAACAACGACGACCGCATATGGGTGATTTTGACCCACACGGTAAGTTCAGGTGGTACGGTCAACCTCGATCTTTCTAGTGTTAAAATACGTGGATATACAAGGTCAGAACTTTACCCTGATGTATTAAGAAAATGACGTTATGTGAATTAGAGAATAAAAATTTAGGCCACGCATAGTTCCTTAACTCGCTTCTCTTCCCCTTCTCCGTGCATTTTCCTTGCACGCCCGTTCGCTCTCTGCATAAGGCGGTAAGAGAGGGGATTGACGAGTAACAGATTTTAGCTCATTGCAAAAACCTTGAATTTGCTAAAGTGTTGAAAAAAAATTCATAAACTGAATTCAGCAAATTTTGAAATTAATTTTTCTTCCTTTTAAAAATTTCATATTGGATATTATCGGCTCTGGATGTTTTGCTGCTATCACTTTTGTTTTCTTCCTATTAACTTAAGCTTTTCCAGCCTCTCTAGTCTTTTGATTTTTTTCTGCTTGCCATTCTAATCAAATCAATTTTCTTTTTTTACCCCTGTTCAGGAGTTCTTATAGGGTCGTTGCATGATTCACAACAATTGCATTTTTCAATAATAAATTACTTAATCTTTACAATGGCGAAAGAAAGAGTGATTTAAATACTTTATTTCGGAGGAAATTAACAAATAAATTAGTGACATTTTAAATAGTACAATGACCTTGAGTTGTTGAATTGCTACTACCAATCAGAAAAGAAAACCGAAGGTTGATTCTAATGGCCATATTGTTTAACTTCCCAATCTCAAATCAAAAAAGTCGAAACAGTTGACAGATTTCTTGGCTCGGCGCTTCTACCAAGCAGTGACTGTGTTTGCACATTTAAAAGTGTATAGATTTTAGAATGAAATAAAAAAATAGAGACTCCACAAAAATTCGTTTCCTTATAGTTAAAATGGTTATTTATTTTTATTTTTCAAGTTAAAAAAATTGTAAAACAAATCATTTTTTTGCAACGACCCTATTGTAAGTTAGATTTAGAAACATACATTTTGGAATTTGAGGTTGATAAGATGTGAATAAGCACGACTATTTTGACTTTTCTTTACAAATTCAATTTTCACATTTTTGTTGACAGTTTGGCGATTGAAACGCTTCCGCGAAGTAGGAAATCAATTTAGAAAAAGGAATAGCTCTATAGAACTCCATGGACACAAAACTTGTGTCGATCCAACGTTATTTGTGCCGAGGCTTCATATAATGATATAACATTCTTGTTTTATACTTTATAGGCACGACATTCGTGAATATGGTACGAAATTCGCACTAGATGAGCACTACATTTTCAGATGACAAGAATTTTATTATATTTATTAGCATACCTTTCCAGAGAGAACAGTTGGTTCTTCGCGAGCCATAATTTCACTCTTTGTAATTCGTTTTGGTGTAAGTACACACCTAACACGGTTTAATCCTCGCTCCAATCCGAGTATAACTTTTCTAGCACTTCCAGGGGTAGTAGTGGATTGTCGTGTTCTAATCAAAATAAATTAGTATTTAGATTAAGTATTTTGATACATCTGTGTGGAAAGCAACCCGTTACAAAACATCAAGCTACTGAAACAATTGCAGTTCACGTGACTTTATTGATAACTTAGTTTAAAAAAAGAAAAATGTTATCTGAAATATAACTTAATTCGAAATTTCCAATAACATGTGCAAACATTTTGCAATACGATATGTAAGATAGATATTCATAAACTTATCTAGAAAGGGAGGCATTTATGATTTTGCCTACAATTTTGTGAAGTGACTGATAAATTATCTGAAATGTAGATACTGCGATTGAAGTTGGGACGACCGTAATGTAAAAATTAAGTAAAAATTAAGTAAAAATAAAGTAACTTTTAAATAATTTGAGTAATTTTAATTCCGTAAGAATCCGTACGTAAATTAGGTAAAGTATTTTGTGTACGAGGGTGATTTTGAATTTTCTGTTTTGATTTTTTTAATGTGGGCGGGAGGATCATGAATGCTAAGGCGTTCTGGCTAGAAAGCCCACTGTTCCATACCCGTGTTTATTCTCAAGGCAGTACACCGAATCTGGATACCTTCACCGAGTTTGATCTCTTTGCAAAGCAAAGTGAGCCTCATCCACTGTACAATTCGGCAGCCTTGCTAACCAGACTAGGGTGGACGGAGCGGTCCTTCTGGGTCATCAGTTAAGATGCCCACATTCGACGCACTGACCTGGTGTGTTATGTATGAGCAATTCCAAGTCAAATCATCTGAAGAATTTGACCTATTGTTAGTAATTTTGATGAAAATTCAAGTATCTGTTCTCTTAGGTACGAACAAAAGACGAATATTATAATCGTATGCACGAACTTCAGAGTTTAGACTCTCGGGAGCTGGGCACACGATGCCACAGTGTACGTTCTTAATTATTTCTCGAAAAATAAGAGCGATCCCATTTTGACATTTATAGGGCTTTCAGAGGACATTGTATGCTATATATAATGAACGATTACGAACAATTAAAAAAATACACCTTAATAGCATTAAAATCACCAGAGAACCTAAGAGAACGGATACTAGAATTTTCATCAAAATTACTAAAAATAGCTGAAATTCTTCAGATGACTTGACACGGAATTGCTCGTACGCGTGTGTGTGTTCATTATTCGAAATCGACCAGCGAACCCCGAGCGATAGACCCATCGACATGGAGCCCCTTCGCAAGAAGGTCACTAACCTTTTTTGAGGGGACCTACAGTTTTAAGTGGATTCTGAACCACCAAAGCCCCGGTAGAAGTACATAGAAAAATTTGCATTAATACCGACACAGGGTAGCATGATAAAAAATGCATTACGTAAGATTTTTTTCTCTCTATCTGTAAAGTAATAAATTCATGAAAAAATGTAATCAGAAGAAATTCCTTAAGGTAGGATGGGCGGGTCGGTTCAATGCTTACACACCCGAAGAAAGAAGAGTACGTGATTTAAAATTCCAGAAAAAAATGTCACGTAATTTATGTACGGTCTCTAAGTGAAAATAAATTCAGTTACTTTTACATTTTTTACCCGTAGCTTTTTCTGTTTTTTTTTCTTGTTTTTTTTTTTTAGAAACTTCCCCAGCACAGATGTATAGTAATTGTTATATTACCTGACTTCCGGAGTCTTCGTGGCGGAATTAGATACGGTGGACGGAGTGGGAGTTACAACCTGCTTACTTCGAGTGTTTGGTTTTTTTGAAGGAGCTGAAATGAATTCAGATTTTATTTATCATACACATACGCTTCGTCCATAAATGACGTTATGCTAATGTGGTATAGAAGGTCATATAATTCTAGTAGATTTGAAAGAGATAAACGTATACGAAAAGCGTGACCTCATTTATAGACATAATAGATATGTAGTGTCAAATAGTTTACATTCAGTTTCACTTAATGATGAATCAAAATTTTCTTTCATATAAAACTTGATAACGTCATGTGTCTTTGAAAGTCGTTATACTAATAACACCTGCCTTTGAGGAATCTGTTGTATAGAAAAAAGTCCCTCTAGGGAGAGTTTGGGCAATGTGTGTGAGTCGAGCTGTGATTGGTGTTCTAAAACCACCAATGTACCGCGGAGACCACACTCACCTATTGGCTGAAACACTCGTCTCAAAATTGCGTTTCTTCCGCCTCCAATCTGATGGAAATACTTGCAGCATGATCCTGAGATTAGCGTAGACTTAGACGAGTGCAAAGAGATGAGGGCCAATGCTGATATCACACGAATAGCAATAGCCTATGCACACGTGTATCACTAGGGTGGTCCTTATTTTTCGACTTTCGATTCTTCTTGGTCTCACCCCCCTATTTTGTTCCAATGACAACAAAAAAATGATCTCCACCAAATTTTAGCGAAATCGGTTAATATTAACACGTGCCTCAAAGCACTTAAAGTTTCTTATGCAATTAACATGGGGAAAAGTAGCGTCCAACTTCAAATGCATGTATTTTTTTATATTTCACCGGAATCCTTTGGCTCTATGCAATTGTGATCTCTAGACTATGTTAAAAAAAACACATCTGAACGAAAAATTTTTTTTCAAAATTTACAAAATCGCGGACCCCTAAATTTTAACAAAAATTACAATTTCCACAATTGATAAAAAAATCTCGTCTGAATTATACAAAAGGCAGATTTATTTATTAGAAAGCACGTGATGACAATGAAAATCAAAATTTTGAAAAAATTCAAAATGGCCACCAAAATATTTTTTTTTTCTCGATAACGTCTTTTCAGGTGTCAATTGAAAGACTACATTATTGCAAAGAAACATATTTCGGGATGTGAGAAAGTCAAAATTTTGAAAAATTCAAAATGGCGCCTCATGAAATACGCTAAAACCCGTCTTTTTTAAGCTTTTCGTCCTAAAATCTACAAATTTTGAGAAAAAATCAATTATATTGTTATAAAGCTTATGGTTGGAAGTAGGTCTCGAAAGTTTCACTAATGTAAAAATGGGTACTTCATTACTATTTTCAAAAAGTTACGCAATGTTTATAAATTTAAACAAAATATGAAATACATTTTCGGAAAGAAAATGTGCTTCATAAAACTTAAAATTCTTAGTAAAGAGAAATGTTCCCAAGTTTTAGGCAAAAACTTCGAGGACGAAAGTGACGAATGTTAGGATTACTATTAATAAAGCAATTAAAGGGATTCGGACATCTGTCTATAGGGCCAGGCCACCGAAGAGCTCAGGTAGGCGCGTCTAAACGATATTTTATAACTTAGAAACTCTCCGGATATTTACCTGCATTCTAAAATAAGTACTTTAAGCTTGACAAAAGAAGGTTACCTGACCTACGACTGAACCTGGAAGTGCGTTTTCCAAAATTCCAGTCAGTCAGTTCGAACTTGATCATTGTCAATACCATCTCGTCTCTCGACTCGGTTATAATGATATAAGTAATAATTCTTTACCACTCATAAGAGAAGAATATATTTCAGTGTTAAGTCGAAGTTAAAACGGTCAAAAATGGAACAGCATCTTAGAAAAAATGTCTTTTTACTTGGAAACATAACAAGTCAAATTGTTTCTTCTAAGTTGCCATCAAATGGACAAGTTTTGAGAGTGTTATTCTTCAACCTTAACCCTTCGAGGACAACGTGGAATCGTGGGACGTATAGAGCAACGTTGGGTGTTTGCACACCCCACTCTTTTTTCTGCGTTTCAATTTTTAATGGCGCATTTCCGGGTTTCGAGAAATACTTGGATTCAATCCCAAATACCTAGAAAAAAAAAAAAAAAAAAAAAAAAAATGCGTCAGGGGCTTAAGTGATACTGAAAGAGAAGGTACTCAAAGCGGGAAGCCTTCCTGCAACCCGTACACAGCGAATATGCGTTTTTTTCCGTTGGGGTGGCCATACACCCCACGTTGTCCTCAAAGGGTTAATTATGTGGAAAAAACAGTGCGAGAAAGTGCAAAGTTAACAATACAGGAAGTTCTTATTTTTTGGAAGAAGGCACGAATTCCAACTAAAGAAGTTTATCACTGCGTATCAAAACTGCAAGACTTGTAAAATAAATGGAGAAACCTACAAAGAAAGTCAACAAGGGAGAGCGAGGTGGAAAAGAAAAAGAGGGATGCATTCAGTGACACTCTAAACGACCTCTTTGATATTGCACATGTCAATGCGTTGGAAATTATAAAAATAGAAGAAGACAAGCAGTTTTGCTTCTCCAGAGACAAAAAGGGCGACCTGGATATATGACTGGTATTGAGCACGAACTGGAAGAGAGATAAAATCGATATCAAAAACGAAAAGAAGTAGAAAAATCACGGGCGGAACGCGTCATTGTCGAAAAAAATAAGATATGTAAGTTCCAAAAAATATTAATTTTCATTTATAAAATTATTAAAGTACCGTAACTATGAGTAGGTATTTTCCGTAGATTTTTGAGCGCTGAATTCGAATTAATGAGTAAAATTTTGTGAAAATTAGCCTTTTTGACAATTTCTTTGAAATAACTCTGAGTGCGAATCTGTCATCCTAGAAAACCGGTGAGTAATGAGAGTGCGCGTGCAGAAAAAATTTATTACTTCACAATTTGGACAACAGAAATATTGCTTTCAATATAATTTACGGAAAATACCTAATTTTCGTCTTGGTTCTTATTAATCTACCAAGGCCAAAGGGACGGATTTCTTATAGATTTCTAGTCAACGAATCATATAAATTTTTAAAACTTCAGGCACATCATTTAGGAATCTTTTACATGTTATGTAATGAAGAATTTAATTTTTAGCACATCTTGTGGAGCTGATGTCTGAATCCAGTATCAGCGGCAACAGTGGCAGAAGTAGTAGTGAAAAATCAACAAATGCACCACTTACTGACGAATCTGTACCAGGACTTTCTCAAATGAAGAGGAGAGCAAGAGAAGTTATTTTTACTGAGAAATTTGTAGCAGCATTTGACAAATGCAGAGTGAGCGATAGGGATGCAGTGCATATTTTGATCTCAACTGCTGAAGTGTTAGGACATAATTGCAATGATCTGGTAATAAATAGATACTCGATACACCGATGTCGTGAACGCATCCGTTAAGAATGTGCTTTAAAAGTTAAAAGTCAGTTCTTAAGTACTGAATTTCAGGTATGTACTGTTCACTGGGATGGAAAGCTACTTCCAGGGTTAACAGAGAATAAAAAAGTTTTAAGACTTTCACGATGATCCATTATAATAAATTTAAATTAAAAATTCAAAGATTTTTCGGGTTTCAATCGTGTGCGAAACTATGAATGTTGCCGACGTTTCGTAAACATTGCAGTTCACTTCTTCAGGGCTGACCTGAAACTGAAGTTTTAGGTCATGTTGTTCTTAGGTATGTATTCTCTACGATGCCTGTGATTTGGCTTTCCATCCTCCCGGGTTTTTTAAAAAAGACTTGATTGGCCAATCAAGTTCAA
>CAKNYM010035192.1:0-11998 GCA_932195095.1 Andricus curvator
TTTAAATTTATTATAATGGATCATCGTGAAAGTCTTAAATCTATTATCAATGTTACAAAGCAGTTCAACATTCAACCAAATAGTTTAATTTTCAACCAAAAAATACGAATTCTCAATGAACAATTTAATAGTTGAATTTTCAATTAAAATCGATCAACATTCAACCAAAAATTTCATAGATAATTTTAAGTTGCAAAAAATGAATTTTAAACAAAAAACAATTCCCAACAAAACAGTTAAAGCTTCAACCAAATAGTAGAATTTCTAACCAAAAGAGAAGAATTTAAAAAAAAAATAGTAGTAGTTTTTTTAATTCAAAAGAACTAAAACTGTCATCGAAAAATAGTTTATTGGGTTCTATTAGTTCAGTTCGAATTTGAGCGGAAAAATGAGAAAAGGAGGAAGTTTTTTTAAAACAGGCGAAAAAAGAGAAATTATTTAGAATAGGGATATAGAGCGCAATAGAGGAAAGAGTGTGAAGTCTGTATTTAGATGCTTTTACTTGTAAAAAACACTAATTTTCATTTTGTTAAGAATTTCAAAAAATTATTATTGACATTTATATTTTCCATGTTTGATGTCACATTCTGCGTTTAGCCCGCCCCCCCCCCCCCCCTTAAACAATTACAGAGAAAACTGTATTGGATAACACTTTTCATTTAAACTTTTTTAAACAAAAAATTCAAAATTGAAAAATGTAGAGCCTTCTCCATACAAGTTCTCTTGGAGACAATGTTCTAATTTTTTTTTATTCACTTTCTGTGTTAATAAATTAAGTAAAAAATAGATATTTTGAACATTGAATTTTTCATCTTTCTATAAACAACCGAACCTAAATTGTCTGGGTCGCATGTGATTCTTATCGAAGACTCTGAGGTTTCCTGATATATTTGGTCTTCCGCTACAACTGCCTTTCAGGAAGCAGTTTGATGTTAAACTTTCCAAGTCGTTTGCATCGTCAGGAACGTGGGATAATGGACTGCTGTTCATAGTATATTCCGCTTCTGTACACAGCGTTTGAAGTACCACTCCTTGGGTGCTAAGTCCTTCAGGATAGCTTTTAGCGTAGTATTAATCGCTTCAAACGGCTTTGGACGTGTGGTTCCTCCAGGTGCAAAATACTAAAAAAAAATATAAACAGAGTTATTTTGTATCTAGATACCTCACCATTTAATTAATTTTTCATCCAGAGTCGACTTAGTATTCACAGAAAAAAAGGATTTCAATTAAGGAAATCGGTCTTGTTGTGAGACAGAGACTTGTATTAAGCCAAAAAATATGTTTATGGTCTTCTTTTGAGACCTTCCCCTCACCTCCAAATGTATCCTATTCCTTTTTCCAAAAATTCTTTTTATCCTGTTTTTTCCTTTTTGTCTCTTTTTTGTTGTAAAAAATAATAAAAACTGACAGAGTAAGATAAGAAATAGGAATATGGTAGAGATGGAAATCACCGTGAGCAATAAAATAGAGATGAAGAATAGATAGAATTAAATAGTTGCAGAACATGTGTGTATATATATATATATATATATATATATATATATATATATATATATATATATATATATGTAGGTGTAAAACTTTGATAGAGAAAAGAATAAAGTGGATGAAAGTCAAAATAAATACAGTCTTAAATTGAAATGTTCGGTTGTAAAAATAAATAAAAGTATAAATTTGGCAATTCCAGCATTTCACGGAAGTAATATTGTACATTTGTCTGAGAATTTACTTCGAATTATAGTGCCCCTTGAATGTTTTGTGTATAGGATAAAATCTATACCAAAGATATTGAATACAACAGAACATACAATAATCCTCCTATCGTTGGTATAGAATATGGACTCTTAAAGCTTGAAATGAAAACTTTAAATCCTGAAGTTCAAGAGATTTCAAGATAATGTCAAAGTTCTTAAGATATACCTAAAAATGTTTTGAAAACCCAAGAACTTTATTCAAAGCATTTTCAAGTTTCCAAAATAAGCATCAGTTCATTTAAACATCAAATGGAGAAACATGTACATAAATACCCAGGTGGACCCGTCTTGATTGCAGAAATTTATACATATATACAAATGAGAAACATTCATTTCACTCAAAAATGTGCGTGTAATAAAATATTATGAATTTCAAGGTCCTAAAATTTAGTCGATTTCAAAATAGATTTCAAATACATAGTTCAAATAGTATTTGCAAATTTCGTTTTATTTAACGAAGCGTCTTTTCCTCCACAAATTCGGGGTTTTATAAATATCTTTTCTTAAATTTCAACACCATTAAATTCTGATTCTTTTAAATAAAGATCACTTAAAAAATGTATTTTCAATACCTTAACACTTGTAAATCCAACGGGTTTGTGACTTTTATATTCACTTTTTAGAACAATTTCAAATTTACTTTCAGGCTTAGACACTTGAAAAATTAGAGGGTTTGAAATGTAGAGGATTTAAACTATTGTTTCCTAATACTTTTATTCTAAAGAAAAAATTAGATCATGATTGTTGTTGGGCAGCTGAAGGTCATTTTCGAAGGTATTTTCTGCGTAGAATCCGAATCCGAGGTCAGGAATGGCCCATCACGTCAGGATTGTGAGATATTTGTGTTTATGTACTCGAAAAATGGGGGTTTTTGCTACTTTTCAGGTTATGTACAGGATGATTAAATTTATTTTGGTCTTTCTTACCAGTTGCATCATTTGACACTGCAAACGATTTTTCCTTGCAAAGTTACAAATATTTTAAGTTATGGAATATATCCCCACAACGTCATGAGCATTCACATTAACACTTTGAGGAATACATTTTCCTACTGGATAATTTCTCTTGAAAATTTGTGCTTAGAGGTTTTTGGGGCCGCTTAGTACGAATGTGAAATCAGAAAATTAAAATTTTCATTTTCAATATGGCGGATTCAAAATGGTGCATCAAACTTTACCAAAAACGATATAAGTATCTAAAAAATTTCACTTGGGGGTTTTCGGGGTCGCTGATTACGAATATCATGTCAGAAAATATAAATGTTTATTTCGACGCCTCCATTCAATATGAGTCTATGTGCTGACAGCGCCGTGTATGAGACTATGCGCTGTGTATAAGCATAGGGAATAGTCTCATACAGAGCGCTGTTAGCACATAGACTCATATTGAATGGAGGCGTCGATTTCTAAGATGGTGGATTCACAAGGGAAGGGTACAACTGTGCACGGAGCAACTGTGCACGAGCCCATCTGTGCACGTCGGTGGCCACTGTCTCTTTTTATAGATAAACAAATATGAGGAAAAAAATGGCAATTTTTTCTATTTGACGTTCCCGTTCTAAATCCCACCCCCCTCCTTCCGCACTCATAGTTTAAAACATTTTTTAGTCTATTAAATGGCATCGAAAATGCGCTCATATGTGCCATTAATAAAAAATATTGCGTCAAAAAATCGTAAGATTTACAGAAAGTGTTACGTGGGGGAGAAGGAAAGGGATGCGCGATTTTTCTAAAATAATTTAAAAAATTTAATTTATCATATCCATTCATCATAACTTTCGCGGCGCATTTAAGTTCTTGCCGGAAGTGGTGCGGAAAGTTTTAGGATTAAACGATTTTTTTCATTGGTCACCACTTCGCAAAGTCTTTAAACTTTTGTATCGTGCATAATTTTCAAGACTTGCAAACAATTTTTAGTAGCACATATGAATGCTTCTCTGTTCATTTTTTTAAATTTAATATCACTGTGGAGAGTTTAACACCTGTATGATATCGCCCCCCCCCCCCCCCCCCGAACGATATCTTTGTTAATTAGTTAGGTTTAAAATTCCTTATTAGTGACGCATTTGAACGCATTTCAAGTTATGGCGAATGTCTATGATGAATTACAGAAAATGTTATACATCACCACCATTTGTGTTGCTGATAACTCGGTTACCAATGTGGCGCAAAATTTTTGCTTGGTTGCGCATACTGGCGTATTTGGAGTTCTTCAAGGCCATTCAATTTAAAATATGACTTATTACATTTTTTATTGATGGCGCATATGAGCGCATTTACAGCGCAATTCAGTGGGCTAAAAAAGGTATAAAATTATGTCTAGAGGGGGGGGGGGGTTAGGCTGATGCAATGTACATCAGTCTGAAAAAGTTCACTCCAGTGAACATGAGCGGTTACATATGTCTACTGGAACTGGTGTAGTTACGCTGCCTGATGGAAGTACTCCTATCTTTTCTACGCATGGCTTGGTCCTTTGAATTTGACATTCTTCACAGTCATTGTACTTGTAAGACGTGCTTATTGCTTTTCTCATTTCCAGAAGGCAAAACCTTTGTCAAGAGGCTCGTTAATTACATGTATCTTCTTCCATAGAGTGGTAGAAACAGAAAAAAAACCAACTCTTATTCCTTTAAGAGAAATGGTACACAATATATATATATGATTTAAAAAAAGGGTGAAACAACCACCGCATTGTCCCACTGAGAGCAACTTCCAGCTAAAAAATGACACCGGCTCCCAGTAGAACCGCGGTAAATCACACTTATGGCCACGTCTCACAACCGTGAGATGGGTGGTCACAGGGCGCGATGAAATCACAAAGACAGGCCGGCGAAACCCTAGTGTGTCTTGAGGACACGAAGCGACCCAAGGATGACAGCTTTCTGCATCCATCTCGCAAGTGCCTTGGCATATTTTTGACACGCGGGTATGGCTTTAAGGTTACGAACCAGTGATAGTTTCGCACCTCCGAGAGCACCTATCACAAGGAAAATTACTTGTACGGAATATTTTAGGTACAGTCGTTGCAGCTCTCTTTTAAGGTACATATATAATACCTCTCCTATATATATATATATATAATTATATATTGTTTAGATATTCTGTGCCATATATTTTTTCACCTAAAGAAATTAAAAAACAAAATAACAATGTGAATAATTCTTAAACTTTCAGAATTAAACTCTAATAACAAAGATCTCAGAAAATTGTTTGGACAAACACATATGCAAATGCTTCCATTCAAAATACAAAAAAAAAGAATAAAGAGGAAAGAAAAAGAAGGCGACTAAAGCTCCTTCTTTCTTCTCTTTTTCCTCCTGCCTTTCTTCTCAGTTCTATCTTTTTAAATCTTTAAACAAACATTCATCAACGCTTCGGTGTATATCCAACACCTTTATCAAGGCAATAAAAATTAATGTTTAAAAAGGGTAGTCAACATATCAGACCTCATGTGTTACTATCGTTTCAGAGCTTTTTCATCAATTATATTGCGAATTTTCATATTTTAAGGACGACAGTGATCTCAAAAATTAATTTTTCGAATTTTTAAATATCTTGTGCAACTCTGCCGTAATTTTGAAGAAAGGCCTAATCTAAACTTTGCCGTAAGGCCTGTGTACCTTTACGCGGAAACGCTAAGGTGCCCTTTAAGACAAAACGTAGATAGAGCCTTTCTTAAAACTTACATCAGTTCTGCTATTTTAATACGTAGATGAAATCTCACATTCATAATTCGACAACGAGAAAGTATTAAAGGTCGGTCTAGACTTAGAAAGTTTTTCTTTGATAAATTATGAATTTTCATATTTAAGGGTCAATAAAGACCAAAAAAATAATTTGCTTTTTCCTGTAGAATTCTACATTCTCAATTCATTCTTGTAGAATTCTACATCTACAAACTCATTCTTCGAAAAAATCAAAGTAATTTCACGCGAAGAACAATTTTTTAACGTGTTAAGCTCAAAAAAACCCTCTAGGTTAAAAAACGAGTCACTTTTGAAGTTGGAACTTCGAAAACCCGCTTTTCGATACTTTTCCAACTTCAAAAGTGCTCTACTGACTTGTTTTTTAATCTAGAGGGTACGTTCTAAGCTGAACATGTGAACAAATTATTCTTCACGTAAAATTACTTCAATTTGATCGAAGAATGAGCCACATGGACACAAGGATAATGTCACCGAATGTAGCATATATTGAAGTATGATTTCCCATAAAAACCCCAAAGTTAATATTTTAGACCTATGTTTACAAAAACGCAAATATTTCCTAAACTACGATTGATAAAGTTGTACTTTTTTGTGGAACTACACATATGCGCACATTGAGAAAATAGACAAAATTATAATTATAACATTGTGATATATTATAATGTAATATTGAATAATGTTTTTCGGCAGAAATTGTATGTCATCTAAAATTAACATTCCTCAGAAATTTTATAAAAATATATCGTATGTTGCGTGACAGCTTTGCTGGGTGAAATTATCTTTCTGGATCTTCTCCAACACCAGCTTTCACATTTTTTCATTTTGACACCATATTCATATCCAATGTGACACCGAAGCTTTACGTTTCTTCTTCTTAGATTCTGCCAATTCGTGCACTGCTTGACTTTATGTCGTACAAGAAAAAAATGAAAAATGCGTTACATATGTATACTTCATAATATTTTCCATTTTTGTTTATTAAATAAAGTAAAAAATGTTATTGTCATAAAACATATTTTAAATTCATTTAGGCATTATATTCAGATTTTGTCTTGTAAAAATATTTTGATTTATAATCAAGACGTCGCTTTTCAGTGCATAAACAATTAGGTTTAGAACACAATAGAGGTTTTCCATAATGTTTCCAAATTAACTGAAAAATGTATTTTTATGAAGCTATAAAAGACTTCAATATAGCAGTTTTTCCATCCCGATGTTTTTGATCTGATAGAATAAGACCTTAAATAATGAGTAATGACAATATCATATGACATGCTTTTTAAAATAAAATAATTCTTATTGTTCACAGTCTTCTGGAAACCATATAACTGTAAGTTAAAGAGGAATCAAATCTCTGCAGATATCTTGAGGAAATACCGTTCTCTCAAATGAAATTGATGCACTTTCAGCTATTACTCAAATTTTATGAACCGCAAATGTTAGATACTTGTGCCGTCTCATTGCACCCTTTCCATCGCATTCCTCAATTCTGTCCAGAAGGATTTATCCTGTATGTGAAGCTTGAGTTGTTGACGCATAGGGAAAATAGATGGCTTTCCATCAGCATGGTTGAAGCTCTCAACATGCAAGCATTGGTTTCACTAGACCTACATATACTTTGCTTTCAGCAATAAGCAAAGTTACGTTACTGCAGGAAATGCATTCTCCCTCGCATCACAAAAGCTAGGTGCACCTGCACACCAACCGAAAGCGTCTTTTTCATGCCCAAATTGTGGCATTTTGCTACTCGACAATTTATGTCGTATTCGTTTTAATTTTATTATACACCCGCATTTTTCGCATTTCTTTTTAGAAAAAAATTCAATAAATGCTTTGGTTTTTAAAAGAATCATAAAAACTCCACAGAGGGTGATATAATATAATAACGTGACCATCAAACATTTCATTTTCTAAATAATTTCACATATGTACCCCTAATTTCGTGAAAAGTTACCGAGTAAGGGAGTAAGACAATATAAACCTTTCAAGTATCTTTTCTGAATTGTATGAAATTGAAGTGAATCATGAAGCCCAAGACCCGGTCTTTGTACTTCCGCAGATTTGTACCTTCTTAAAGTAAAAGTCGAACCACTGACAAATGTAATTTGGTAGTTGTGGATTCCCTTTCGTTAAATCTCTTTTGGCTTTAACAAAAAGATTCTCATCACGTGACTCGTGCTTCGCATTCCATTAAAGTACGTCCAAAACGCGAAATTTTCTATACTATGTTGAATTATATTATTTTAAATGTATGTTATATTATATTCGTACCATCGTCCGGGAATGCTTAATTGCTTATTCAGATATTACAAAATAAAGTACAGATTTGACTCCTTATCACTATTTTGATATTAATTCGTTATTTTGCATTAATCTTCATTTGCAGTCATAAATATTGGCGATAGAAGGTTGGCTAAAAAAAATTGACCTGTATTTTTAGACCACAAAACAGTGTGCCTAAGGAAATTTAAATTAGGAATTACTTCAGAACTTATCACGTCGTTGGACAACAAAGACCGACAGAAAGACAGACATTTTCGTAAAACTTGTTTTTTCTGGATCCGAAACGTCGAGAATTGACAAAAACTGTATAGGTCAAATACACATGAATCTTGTACCTTCTATCGTAAATGATGAAAACGTAAAAATTTATCACATTATTGTGAAAAATTTTAACCTTAAAGTAAATATTTTTTCCCCTTTTCACCCCAAATAACGTAGAATAATAGATTTTCCTTATTGCAATAATATTCTCTCAATATGCTTAATAACGCTCAGGAAGATTCAAATACAAAATTCAGAAACGATTCTTTAAAATTTATTTAGAAATGTCATAGAATTTTTAATCCAAAAGCTAGATCTAAAAATTGGTTTTAAAATCTAAAAAATTAGACAAACCGCTTTTCACCCAATAATTCAAACTGAAGGGGTGAGATTAATAATATATATTTTTTGAAAGCGCCCAAAAACGTATAAAGAATACCCCACAGCTGGATATTAATTTTTGCGAAGTGTCTAGACATTGAAAATATTTGACCTACGGTCACCGAATTCTGGTGAACCTAGCTACTATTTTCAGTTTCACTGGACTCAATGAAAATATTTGTTCTACGCTCACTGAATTTCACGGCCTTAATTTTTAAGTCTAAACAAAATTTTAATAGATTTAGAAATATTCAAAACAAATTTTATTTAGTCAAACTAAGTTCTCACTGGAAAACACTACCACTGCTTTATTTCTCAGAATTAGTTTTCTCAAGTACATAAAAAAATTCATTTTGCGGAAAGGTATATTTTCTTGACCCAAAAAGATAAACTTGAAAAACATGAAAGTTTTAGTTGCTTGAGAAATAATCTCAAAAAGTTTGTCTACTTTTTCGAAGTTTCTAACTGTTTTTGAGAAAATACCAGACGTAAAATGCATTACCATCTAGAACAAAGAAGTCCCATCTCTACAGAAGCTACATTAAAAACATGTATGTCTTTAAACTTGGTTCACCTCTCAAAATATAAACGTGCAAAATATTTCAAAAAACAGTAGTAAAGCTTATGTTAGAAATTACAAAAAGTTAGTAAAAATAGTAACTATATAATTTTGTGAACGGCTCTGCACAATTTCGTTATTCCAGTTTTAAGAATTTATATTGTTTAAAAAAAGTTTGAAAAGCGTTAAGACTGTCTAGCACACCAATTTGTAAGCAAAATATATTTCTTTTTTTAAGAGATTAAAAACTTGATTCGGTCACAAAAAAAAAGAAATTTATGGCTTTAAAAACAAATTTACAAGTCAAAACTTCAAAGAAGATAGAAAATAATTAAATTTATATCATTTTCAAATACAATTTTAAAGTATATAAATTCGTAGGGAACTTTTTCAGAATCTTAGAAATTTAGAATTCGTTTGACTAACTATTTTATTCTTAAGTCAATCTCGACTGTTGACTGGAAATTTGCAGTATATAATAATCGACAAGTTCGTAATTAGTTGAAGAAGTGCTTGTAGTTTGATGAACACTTAGAACTATTGACCAAATTCTCCCTTACTCATTGAAAGTTTCTTGTGAAAGTGAAGCTCGCACTGTGGGAATTCCATTTATCCTTGAAGTGTTTCTTTAGATCAAATAAGATTTTCCTTTTGAAAAATCGTAACCAAATATGTTCAAAGGAAGGGTATTAATACAATTTATTTTTGAGCTGATTAAAAAATAATTTCTTTCTGAGCATATCATTGTGAACTGTGAGAATCTGCTAAATAAGATTTTTCAGAAAAGTAGTCTGATCAGATCTCTTTTTGGAAGTTAAAAAGCCTAGGTCTAAAGCAGATTTTTAAATCTGATAAACAAAATTTATATGAAATGCCTTCAATGTTATAAAAAAAAGTTTAGGAGAAGCACGAAAAAACAGGATAGACCCAAAAAAATGCATCATGAGTATTTTACGTATACTCTGTTCCCCGAGAGAAGGCCCTACAGACGCGCATGGGGGTTGTCGTTTCTTGTGAAGGAGTGTCCTTACCCTTTCTTTTACACGTAGTTTCTTCATTTCTCTTCTCATTGGTCTCAGTTTATTATTCATCACTTTCCTTGAGTTTCTTTCTCAAATTTTTTGAAGGATTTTTACCAGATGTTAGCCATAAAAGAAAAGGACCTCACCGCGCGCAGGTCTCGAGTTACAAGGGACAACGGTAAATTAAAAACTTAAAAATGAATAACTCTGCAATCACCGACTTGAAAGTAATACATTTGGAACGTACGAATTTTTCCGATTCTAACGACATGTAATTTGTCCATAAAGGTTAAAAATTTGAGAACTAATCAATAATAAATTTAATATTGAGCTGAAGTTTCTTCAATTAAACTCCTTTATATTTTCAACGTTTCTTGGCAAGTTATATATCATTGGAATCAAAAAAATTCGCAGATGCTGATTATGCTATTTTCAAATCGCTAATTGCAAAATTATAGTTATTTGTGATACAAGTGCGCAAAATAGGTGATTATGTGCGAGTGTGAATTTTGCAGCATAAGCCGGAGACTCGAAGCATGAGTCGGTGGTTAGCGCACGAGCGAAGCGAGTGCGAAAACGTAGACGAGTGCTTCGAGCCGCAGGCGAATGATGCAATCACACGAGTTACCAATCACCTATGCGCACGTGTATCACACGCTCTTTTTTGCAACGCCCATCCGAAAAAGTTGTTAGGAGGAGGTAACGAAAAATACTAATTTTATATTGCATAGAGTGGAGTAAAGAAATTTTTTTGGAAAAAAACTTTCAAAAAAAATTTGTGAAAAAATTTTTTTTTCAAATGTTTGAAAAAAAATGTTCTGAAAAAAAATTTTTGTGCAAAAACATTTTGGAAAAAAAAATTTTGTGAAAAAAAATTTTCGAATAAAATGTGAAAAAAAATTTTTGAATAAAAAATTTGGAAACAAAAAAATTTGTTTAAAAAAATTTTCTGGAAAAAAAATTATTCAAAAAAATGTTTGGGTTTATACTCTTTTGCCGGGGGGGGGGGGGGGCGGCGAAACCCTAAAAACAAAACTTCAATCATTAAAACATTTAATAACATAGTTATTCATCACGAATAAAATTAATTTGGTCATACGGTCATATAAAATGCAATGGATTCAGATGTTAAAGAATCATAATTTATTTGTCATAACCGACGTACGTTTCGACCTAATTGCAGGTCTTCTTCAAAGGTAATTATCACCTAAGTCAAAAATTAATATAATTGTCAATTCTATTTTGATATACATTTTTTTGTTAAAAAGTTAAAAATTAAGTTTTTAAAAACACTATTCGTTTATTTACCTGTATTTTAAATGATTTGATAACCCCCATAGCACGCTATATTACTTCAATATTACAGGAATATTCCTTTGGAACTTTTGAAATATTGCCACGGAATATTTCAGTAATATTGAAGGAATATATAAATGTCCCACCATCGGAATATTGCCACGAAATATTGAAGGAATATTTCCTATGAATATTGTGGAAATATTAGATTGAAAGTATCCAGAATATTGCTGTGGAACATTTCTGGAATATTTTCCTAAAAGTATGTACAATGTTTTAGTGGATTATTGCTGGAATATTTCCTTGAAACTACTCAGAATGTTCCTATGAAATATTGTTGGAACATTGACTTGAAACTGTCTACAATATTCGTGGGAAATATTGGCGGATTGTTGTTTTGAATGTACCTAAAGTGTATCCCTGGTACGTTTCTGAAATATCATAACGTGAAAGTATCTTGATGCTACTCTCAAAATAATTATACAGTGAAGAATTCATTTCATACATTTATGTATTTCCTTTTATTGTTTCTCAAATATAAATTCATACAGTTGCAATAAATACGACGTTATAAATAGATTGTGAGGAAGCTTCGGTCTCGCATGAGATTAAGATGTATTTTACGTATTTTCAACATAAAGGTGTACAATATTAGTGTTTTTTCCTCTACAGAATGTTTACAGAAATGCGCACATTTTTAGTGTACATCCATGGTAAATATTACACTACATCACTA
>CAKNYM010035214.1:0-11473 GCA_932195095.1 Andricus curvator
GATTTTTTTTACTGTCAATGTTATTTTCACGAATAAAACAAAAACCACGCATCCTATCGAAACATGAGTCACAATAAATTTGTACCTCTTCCTTGGATGAACAAATTTTGTTTCGGTCATTTTTTCGTAGCTGGTAATATTCGTCTGAAAATTTGATTTTTCTATTTTCAAGGCTGTTTTTTACGAATAAAACAAAAACTACGCGTCATATCAAAAAGTGAATGATAAGAAATTTGTAGATCTTTTTTAGGTGCACAATTTTGGTGAGATGATCTTTTCTGGTATCTTGCATAGTTTGACAGCAAAATGGCTTTTTTGATTTTTCATTAATTTTTTGTGCAATCAAAATTTGAATTTTTTATTTTTCAAAAAATTCAAAAAGTTGTTATGAAAATATTATAGGGTGTTCAGAAATCAACGTTTTTCTCCTCTTGACTTTTTTTCATATCGTGCGTTTTTCGGCCTAAAATATTTATTTTCGTTTGTTTTTTGGAATTTTGAAAATGCTATAACTCCAGTATTTTTTTTTTATCACGAAAAGTCATTAGAATATTTTGTTCGTAATTTTGCGTACTACTAATAACCGTACATAGAATTTTCAAATCTTCAAAAAAAGTGGTCTCAAAAATTTTCAAAATGTGCTCACTTTTTGGATTTTCATCCAAAATAGCTGGTTAACGAACTCGTTCTCTATTTTTCGGCCATAAAAAAGTGTGCCAAACCTCAATCAAATCTGATCATTTTTTCGAAAGTTATCGTGGCTACAGACAGACAGACAGACTACAGACAGACACCTTGGTAAAAATCGTTTTTTCTAGCTCAGGGGGTCTCAAAACGTGGAGATTTGATGAAAACGGACTATGTCAAATTTTACATAAAACCAATACCTTCTCATTAGAATGAGAATGTAAAAAAAAAACATAAAGTGTTCAATCTTATTTTCACGATAAATGTATAGACAAATTCCTAACTTTTTAGGAACATTTTCTGAATATTTTTTGACATGACTAGAAAAATAAATAGTTTATTTATGAGATTTTGTTAGAGGAGAAATAATGTGAATAGAATATTGCGTTCTTTTCCAAAGATGTTCAGAGTGAAGGGGGAAACCCTTTGGGCTAGCTTTTCACCAGAATAAAAGGAGCACTACTATTCAAAGGACTTTCGAAATCACGGCAAAGTTCAGATGCGGTAGGAAAACCTTTAGCAGGAGGTTCTACGAGAGCTGGGATCACGGAGAACTAAACACGAGCTCGAGGGGGTGAAAAGGGAAAGAACAAGCGTAGAGATTCGAGAATTCGATCCTTTGTAATTAGTCACAAATAAAGATCCGAATCTTCTAGTTTTTTTCTTGAGGATGGACTGGGGTAATTCAGTACTAACGAATGACTGCGACGCGAGAAGCTTTCGCCGTAAGAGGCGCGCCTATTATGCGCCCATCTTTGTCGCATATTGCGGCGAAGCGTTTTGTTCCCTTCGAAATTAGAAAGGAAATGGAATCGCCCTTATATGAGGAGTCAAGGTCCTTCAATTCGCTTTTCAACCTACCCCGACGTTCTGGACGTGAAATTATTTCCGAATGATCACGTGCATCCATGTAATTATACCACGGTGGCTATTAAGAAAAATGTAAATACAAAAAAATATAATGAAAAGAAAAGGATGGGAGAGGGGCAGTGAATAAGAACTCAAGACGAAATAAGAAGAAAATGCGCGAGTACGAACGAGAATTACCCGGCGTGCAATTCCCGAC
Source organism: Andricus curvator (assembly GCA_932195095.1). NCBI lineage: Eukaryota > Metazoa > Arthropoda > Insecta > Hymenoptera > Cynipidae > Andricus > Andricus curvator. The sequence goes on from CAKNYM010035214.1 coordinate 1,754, forward strand.
GCGATTTAGCGAATCGAGAGATCACACTTCGAAAAACGTTTATTCTTCGACGCAATTACCAGCACATCTGTCTCGAATCTCGCTAGGCTAAGAACTGTCAAAATATTAATTATTTCTAAGTGACATACTAGGGTGGCCCGATCGTCAAAATTCAGAATCTAAACCAACTTTATTGTAATATAATTTTTGAAATACAAAATTGCAGAAATGAGACAAAAATACAATTCGTAATTTCAATCTGAAATCATTATAATAGATAGAGTTTAATTTAAAAATACTTTCTGATTTCAAAGAAGTTGAAAATAAGTCTTAATTTAAATTTAAAGTCCAACGTATCCAATAAAATTTCATGTTTCTAAAATAAGCAGGCCCTGCTTTTCCGGAATTATTAAAAATGAAAAGTAAACCTTTCAAATTATTTTCATATCATGATAAGGGGTCGTGCACATAATACGTAACGCGTTTTTCTTTTGTTAATATCGTTGTATCCCTTTTGGCTTTGTGGAAATTTTATTCTCGTCTTTATTTAAACAAAAGAAAAACGCGTTACGTATTATATTCACGACCCCTAGGGGAAAGCGGGGCACTGACGTCAGGGCGGATAAGCTGGGCACCCCTCTAAAAACTTGTAAAACGAGTAAAAAAAATAAATTTCTTTTTTATTGGCATCTACTAAATGCATAGTTGTATTTGAAACCAATTAATTTGTTATTTTGTAAAAAATGAAATAAAATTCTAGTGATTGAAATTTGAAGCATAAAAATCGGATGCGCCATCGAATTTCGAACGTTCGTGAAAAGGAAAAATAAGTATCAATAGTCCTTAAAACTGGGTCTATTGTAAAGTTTGAAACTCGAACTTTAATTTCTTTTTTTTAATCACTTCTCTGAAACATGTAGTTAAATAGTTATTTAAAAAATAAAACAAGTATCGAGGTGGGGCAGAGATCGGCACCCTAAGGTGGGGCACGACATGTCACACTCGCGCCTTTCTAAGCTGTGTTTAGAGAGAACAGCTGATTTTTAACCTCAAATTTAGTTTCAGTTCTGTGATTGCTAGGATGTAATACCAGGTGTAATACCTATTGTAAATGGAACTGTGGTCATTTCAAAGGAAGATGGTACCTATGAACCATTTTACGTAAATAATAATTTACCATTTGCATGATTTATGTAACTTAAAGTCATCTTTAAAACAACTTCGTTAATATTAAAAATAATAATAAAAATATTAAAATAAATTAACTAATATTAAAAACAAATGTGATAAAAAAACTTACAAAAAGTAATGAAAGTTAATTATTAAATAAAAAATATATTTTATTTTATTTATTCATATTTTATAGAACTATTAAAAAAAGTACCATTTATCGATCTCCTTTTTATTCGCGAGTTTACCGTGCCATTTGTGCCCCACCTGGATGACATTGCCTGCCCCGCAGAGACCTTCTCTGCCCCACTTTGACGCCTGCTTATTTTTATTTCTACAAATTAAACGCGTTCGTTTTAAATTTTTATTCGAATTGAATTTCATGTATAAACATTCATTTTATTTGTTGCTTCTTTTTTTGATAGTGTACAAAATGCTATTAATGTTAAAAAATTCACTCAAAGTTAGGGTGCCGCGCGTGCCCCGCTCTCCCCTAAGAGCCTGCAGGGACTTTACAGAATTTGTTATTGAGAGGAAACAAAAGTCCTCGAGAATAATGGGACCAAATAATAGATGATGAACCCCGTATATGTACGGTTATCTAAGTTCTCTGATAATTTTTTGAAGTAATTCATAACATTTTTGTAATTATCCATTACAAAAGTCGTGAGCACCTCTGAATTTTTCATTTATGTACATTCATTCTTCAACAAAGTTCATCAAATAATTATTTACTACAATCCATGAACATCTTATGAGACCAGAAAACTGTTAGCAGCTACTAAATGGAGTTTTTTATAAGGTCAAGTCTCAAAAGCCCAGATTGGAATAAATTCTTATTTATGTAATAATTCAAAATAGTTCTTGAAATTTCCATTGCAGATGTACTTTTTGTTTGTTTGAATTTGTAATGGTTAACCAGAAAAGTGCGACAAGAATGTGAAGAGAAGAAAAGTATCCACAGGGAGTCAGTAAAACCTTTAAAATAAAAATCGTATTGATTTTCATTTGTAACGCACACAAACCCAGAATATAAAAACATTGCAAACAGTGGACAGCTACATTATGCAACAAATTAAACCTGATTATTGTGCAACTTTTTGATGTGATTGTTTAGGTAAATTTGATACTTTGACATTGTGTGTGAAATTAACCTGAATAGTTTGAAGCGGAATAAAATCTAATTCCTCGTGTATTGAAAACTGGAAAGAAATTTCTTTTTGATTAATCAGTTAAGAGCAGAGACAACAAATTTTGTGTCTCTGAGTACCTCTAAAAGATTTCCTTTAGGTTGCAACTCAAGAAAAAAACTTTTAAAAATAATAATCAGCAGCAAACAGTACGTGCCCCAAGTTACTTCGGATTCCGAGATCATATTGAGACAAATTTGGATATTTATGGATTGAAGAAAAATTTATCCTTCCCATGCACAAAATGCCCAAGTATCAAATTGAGTTATAAAATCGCATCAAAACATTGAACAATGATTAGTTTTCATTTGTTACATAATATACATACTGTACATAATAATAAACACAACAAATAATTATCTACGTAATCAACTGTTTACAACTAGTGATTAGATTAAAATTTTATTAAAATTAAAGTTTCAGTTTATTATATATTATTTGTAAGTATACTGAAGAACTCAAATGACGTAACCTTCATCACATTGTCATCTTTAGAATAAAAAGTCTTACTTCAAAACTCAAACTTTCAAATCAAAAGTATTACATTCTCAAAATGGTAAAGTTCTTGAATATACTTTTTACTAATCCTACGAATTTAACGGTCAGAGGAATTTTATATATTTTTATCATAACGCGCACGTATTATTTAAATATTTGAAACTTTTAAGCTGAGAGACTTTCCGGTGCTTAATCAAAATCGGTCGCTTTTTTGAGACGATTGATACTGAGAAAAACATTTGCTTGGAATCGTTTTTACAGCGAGAAGTTGTGGAAACCGAACGAGAAGATTCAAGGAACGAGAAATTATCGTCTCGTCATGAATCAATATTTACTTTGTTTTAATACCTGGACATTTACAAATTATCTTGAAATATTTCACTCAAAAGGACAATATTTCACTCTTGTCGCAATACTCTAGTGAAACATCATAGCAATCAGTTTGCTCACAAAACTTTCAATTGAGCAATTATCTCTCTATTTTGAGAAAATGAAGTTTACTATTACTCTCATCTTTACCTTGGCTATTTTCCTCACTTTTCTTGGTAAGTAAAAAAATATAATATATTATAATATGGTAACTATTATTTCGAGTACATTTTTAATTAAGTAATTATGATAATAATGTTTACCGATGTAACACTATCAGTTTTATTGGCGTTACTTTAAAAATTTAACGCCGATCTTCAAAAGTACGCCAAATTCGGTGTTTTTGAGTTGCATCAAAAATAAGAAACAAAAACGAACGCACAATGAAAATTTGTATTGTTCAAAATAAGATTCAACAAAACTCAAATCAATCATTTCCTGTCTAATTGACTGAAAGTTCAAAACTTTCAATTTAAATTGAATCCTAATATTGCTTAAAAAGATGATAGGAATGATAAAATTCTTCGAGCAATCATATAATAAAATAGTGAAATATTGCGACACAGAAAACATATAATTTTTCAGGTAAAGCATGAAAATTAGAAGTATTAATAAAAACAGAAAAATTCGATGAATTGTTTTAAGATAATAATTAACTATATAATAATAATGAATAAATTGTTTAAACATTGCGAGTCCAATTAATTTGAAAGGAATCGTATGATAGACAAGAACGATGTCCATCAATCGAATTATCCTGATGAAAAAAAAGTTATATTTTTTTTTACGATCACCGAATGTTAAAAGTGAAAGTTATTTTTTCTAGTTTTTTTCATACATTATCTAAAGATTACAAGGATTTTCAGTAAAGGCCTTTTTTCCGGGAAAAATTACATTTTTTATATAATAATCAAAATAGGGCAAGCGAAACTGAATTTTGTGGAATTCTCAGTTAAACTAAGAAATGCAGATTTGAATCTTAATTTCACAATTCATAGTACAATTATGCAAAAAAAAAACGAATTATTTTCGTAATACTTGTCAACTCTGATGTTTCTCATTATATCTGAGTTAGGTATTATTTCGGTGAGTGACAAATCCGCCAACGGCGATACCACGCTGAAAACACCAGTTCTCGTAAGATCACTAACGCCTACAACTATTTACATAGGAATTAATAAGAATGTAAACTCTATAACTGATCTCCAAGTAGCACATGAATTGAGCTCTGACCACTTACCAATATTATTCAGCTTAAATGGCCAACATAAAATTGTCAAAAATAGATTAATATATGACTATGATAAGTCGGACGGACTGGCCAAACTTTCACAGCCTATTAAATAAAGAAATTAAAATTACACCACAAATAACAACTACAAAAAAACTTGAAAAACAAGTACAAAAGCTTACAAACACTTTACAAAATTGCATTAATAAAACAATCCCTAAAAAACCTCCAATGGAGACTCGCGATAACCTACCACCTGACATTGTTAAAAAAATTCACGCTAAAAGAAGCATTAGGAAAATATGGCAACGTACCAGAAACAAAGAGTATAAGATCTTGTTTAACAATGAAAATCACCTTACTAACTCCGAAATACTTAAATATAGAAACACTAAATGGGGAAATCAGTTAAAAATGTTAAACCCAAATGATAATTCTCTTTGGAGAGTGACAAAAATACTCAAAAAAGAATATTATCCTACACCTACATTGCAAAAAGATAATGAGGTTGCATTTACCTCAATAGATAAAGCCCAAATGTTAGCAACGCAATATGAAAAAGTTAACGATATTGACTTACAAAATATTACAAAAGAACAGAAGCAAATAGTTGAAACGGTTCATAATTTTATAACTAAAACGCAAATCGACGACTACACAGATTACTATACTAATCCTAGTGAAATAATGAGAACAATCAAAATGCTTCTGTTTGCTGTTAGTTCGTCGTGGGTGTGGTGGGCCCACATTGGTAGTAAATATCCACCTAGAAACACTATCCGAATCGGGTAGTGAGGCAATGTACTTTCGAGTTCGAACTGCTAATCAATGTATGTATGTATGAGTGACAAATTCTTAATATTTCAGTAAATATTTGTTTTTTAGGTATGTGTCTTTTACAAAATGTTTCCAAAAGTATGAAGTATCCGTAAATTGATGAGCCTTTACGAAATTAAGGTAGTTGCATCAAAAGGAAACTGTGAAAAGTAGCGTTTTTCGCCCTAGCCACAAAGTGCGCACAATACTTGTATTGTTTTTAGAATCATAATGTATCTAATTTTTGTACACAATCAGACAAATATTTTCACAAAAATTTCTCTTATGATTATTTTTCCTAACTTGAAGAACATTCTGTAAAAATATTGTAACTTGTGACCATAATTTGTAACAAATAAAACTTTTCACGGATTGAAATTTTCAGTTTGAAGTAAAATGAATATAAATAGTATTATTTTGGTTGAATATTTGGAGCGCACTTTCAAAAAGCGCATACCTCCGAATAATTTTAAACTTCGTATACCTACGTATTTTAACGCTCTTATTACGAATATGATAGTGAAAATAGGCGCAAACTTTATTTTCATAGTGAGAACCATGGAAATCCCGGAAAACTCATGTTTTTTTCGAATTTATCTCGTTAAATGCAGAAAAGTTAAGTCCAGTAAGTGTTATAATGTTGGTGATACCCTGAACCTTTTTCGATGTGTTTTAGACTGTGATGTCGACAGGCAAGGCGGCCGATACTGCACTGAAACTGTTACACTTCATCAAATTCGTCACTAATTTTCTTGCCAAATATCACTTGTGGAAAAAAGTGCGTGGAATGAAAAATGTGTATCTCAACGATATCTACAACTTTTATTTGAAATACTTTCTGGGATTTTCCGTATCGGCTAATATAAACGCAAAAAAATCCTGATTTTAATAGGGTTTTCATGGTTTTCATAGTGAAAATGGAATTTGCAGCAATTTTCGCTATCATATTCGTAATGAACGCGTCAAAGTACATAAACATAGGGGGTCATTCACAAAATACGTTATACTTTTAGGGGGGGGGGGGGGGGTCTACTGAAGTATCAATCTCCATGTTGAGAACAACGGAAAATGTATTACGCGGGGCGGAGGAGTGGAGGGTCAGAAGTTTCTGAAAAATATATCATGTATTTTGTGAATGGCCCCTAGTGAGTGTACAAAAAATCGGATATATGCGCTTTCCGGAAGTTTATTCAATATTTATTTTAAGCAGCTTTATTATAGCGACACATATTTGAGACGAACTAAAAAGAGACGATTCAAGACGAGAGCAAAGAACTATAGTTTTAATTACAGACACTTTTTACAAAAAATTTGTTTCATGGGCAGTGGCAAATAATTGTTATTTAATAATTGTTACTAATGAGTGTAAAATTACATAATATGGTGATAAAAACTTAAAAAATATTAACCTTAAACCCTGAAGACTTAGACCCTGGGTCCAAATGTGGATCAAAATCATACCTCAACAAAAAATTTTCTTAAACTGATACATTTTTTCTTTAATTCGGCAAGTTGTATTCTTTATACCAAAGGACCAACCGAGCATTTTCTACAAAAGAAATTAAGTTTTGATTGAAACTGTATTTTCAAGCACATTGTGTCTTAAACACGATCAGGGGTAATAGGAAAAATCGTTGGCCGCCCCCCAATGATCGGCCACCTCATCGTATTGGGCAAGCTATGGTAGTGTATTGTAGCGCGTTAAATGCCAGAGTGAAGTAAAACCGATGATGCTGAATGAATACGGAATTTAAGTGAAAAGCTGTTCAAGTCAGAAGTGTCCACGTGTTGAAAATTATATTTTTTTAATAATTACGATAGATTCAACTAAAAACTTTTGGATTTTATTTTCATTTTTTGATTAAAACTACATATTAGTAGTATTATAACTACATACTTATATTATAACTTATATTATTAGCAAGTGACTAATGTAGTTGCAAAAATGTATTCAAAATTGTTAAAATAATATAATGAGTGGAAATCGTGTCAAAAATAGTTTTTGGCTCCGGCGAATGATTACACGATTCAGTGGCTAATCGCTGAGCTTTGAAAATTAGTAATCTATAACCTGATGTAGGAAACGAGGTAGTCAATGACTGTATTTCACCACATTTCAGTGGCCAATCAAACAATCATTGGCCTATGCTGATCATTATGTCTTTTTGGCCAATGATTGTGTTTTTTGACATTATTTTTAATTTCTTTAGACATAAATTATCTACTAATATAAGTTATTGGTTGTTGATCAGTGCAGTAAATATATACGAAGATGTTGGTTTTTGATCTACTGATCTATCAATATAAGTGTTTTTTAGTTTATTAAAAAACCTCGTACCTTCTTCATCTATATGAGGAGAATCCATTGTACTAATCTCAATAGTAATATTAATATAAGTTGTTGGTTGTTGATCAGTGCAGTAAATATATACGAAGATGTTGGTTTTTGATCTACTGATCTGATATTTGATAGATCAGTAGATCAAAAACCAACATCTTCGTATATACATTATCTACTAATTTTAACGATTAAGTTACTATCGCAATTTAAATTGGTATAAAATTGATCATCCATCTATTTTAGAATTTCGTTCGACGCTTATAGATGGAAGAGGAGATTAGGGCGTGGAAAGAAAGGACGGAAAAAAGACTTGAGAAGGTGGAGGGCAGGACGGAAATGGAAATAGGAGACGGGGATAGCGGGGGCGAGATTAAAGGTATTTGGGAGAGGGTAGGGAATATGATAGAAGAGAAAGTGGGAGAGCGTAGGAATGAAAAGGAGGAGAGGGCGGATAGGGAAAGGATAAGGGCAATGGAGTTGAGAATGGAGAGAAAGGGGAAGGCAGACAGGAGAAATAATATTGTGATAAGAGGGTTGAAGATGAAGAGCGGGGAAGAAAGGGAGGTCGTGGAAGCGCTGCTACAGAGCATAGGGTGGAATAAAGGCAGGGTAGGGAAAGTTAAGTTGGAGGGGACAAAGGAGAAAGAAGTGGCGGTTTTGGAGTTGGAGAGCTGGGAAGAAAAATTGGGGGTAATGCGAAATAAAAATAGGATAAAGGATAAGGAAGTTTTCATCGATCACGATTTGACGAGAAAGGAAAGGGATGTACAGATAATGCTGTACGACAGGGCTAGCAGGGAGAGGAGTGAAGGGAGATCGGCGAAGGTAGGATATCGGAAAATAAAAATAGACTAGAAAATGTGGGTGTGGGACGAGGAGAAAGAGGTGTTGAAGGAAGTGCAGGGGAATCTGTTTCGTAGGAAGTAGGGGGGTGGGGGTAATGCAGGGTAGAGGAGTTGTGAAGGTGCTTTACTGGAACGTAGCAGGGGTAAAGAAGAAGGATGAGGAGTTCTGGAGGTATATCCAGGAATTTGATATGGTAGGACTGGTAGAGACGTGGGTGGAAAAAAAGGAATGGGATAGAATAGAGTCAAAGCTGCCAAGGGGGTATAGGTGGAGACTACAGGAGGCGGTCAGAGTGAAGAAGAAAGGAAGGGCTAGTGGGGGAATTATAACGGGGGTTAGATATGGATTAGAGGAAGAAGCTCACGGAGAGGAAGAGGGGGAGGGAGTGAAAATGAGGAAAGTAAAGATGGGAGGGGTAATGTGTAAGTTTGTGACAGTGTACAATAAGGATGGGATGGAAAGAATTAAAGAAAGGGTGGAAGACCTGTTAGGTGAAAGAGAAGAGGGTATGGTGGTACTGGGTGGGGACTTTAACGCGAGGATGGGGAGGGAAGGGGGCCTTTGCAGGGAAGGGGACAGCTTCGAAAGGAATTCGAAGGATAGGTTAATAAATAAGGAGGGGGAGATTCTAAGGGACTGGATGGAGGATAGAGGCTGGGCGGTGGCAAATGGTATGGCAACTGGGGACGAAGAGGGAGAATACACATATATAGGTAAGGTGGGGGTATCGGTGATAGACTATGTAGTCATGAATATACAAGTGTAGGAGGAGATGGAGAGATTTGCAGTAGAAGGGAGGGTGGAATCAGACCATCAGCCATTAGGGTTGTGGATAAGGGGTGAGAACGGCGGAAGGCAAGGTGGAGAAGAAGTGTCGACGGGGGAGAGGGTTAGCTGGACGAGGGAGGCGATAGAGAAATATAAGGAGCAGTTAGGGAAGGTAAGCTTCGAAGGGGAGACGTTGGAAGAGATATGGGAGGATTTAAAAGAGAAAGTGAAAGGGTGCGTGCAAAAGAAGGTATTCAAAAAGAAGAAGAAAGGAATGGTGAAGCCGTGGTGGGATAGGGAATGTAAAAAGATGAAAAGAAAGGTGAAGAGGAAGTATAAGAAGTGGAAAGAGGGTACTGCGAAAAGGAGAAGGTAAAAATGAGGAAGGGGTTTAGATTATTGGAGAGAGGCCTGATCGAGAGGGTAAGGGAGATATATGAAGAAACCAAAGATAAGGTAAGAGGAGGACAGAGGATTTCGGAGGGATTCTGGATGGATAGGGGGTTAAGACA
>CAKNYM010035219.1:0-11815 GCA_932195095.1 Andricus curvator
ATAATCTTTTTGGGAATTTAACGTTGTTGATAGAGTCTCTGATTTTTAGCACAACTCAGATATGACTTTGTCAAAAATAATCTTTTTGGGAATTTAACAGTGTTGTTAGAGTCTCTGATTTTTGGGCTCCTCGTAAATACCCACTCCGATTTTTGGGCTCCAACCCTTAAAATTATTTTGTTCTTAGAACTTCATCATTTTAGTTGCAAATCCAACGGTCTTGCAGAAAATTCTACTATTTGGTGAAAAATTTAATTTCTTTTGTTCAAAATTCGTATCTCCTGTTTGAAAATTATTGTTTTCAAATGGAAACGTAACAGTTCCATTTTTGTTTCAAATTATTTTTTATTTTTATTTTTAGTTGAAAAGTTATCTTTTTTCGAATAAAAATTCAACTACTTGCTTGAAAATCCGTCTTCTTTGACTGAAAATTAATCTATTTGATTGAAAATTAAACTATTTTTTCCCAACTTATTGCATTCTGTTAAATATTAATCTTTTTTGGTAGAAATTCTATTTTTTGTTTAAAAACACAATTGTTTGGTTGATGGTTACACTGATGTGTTGAAAATGTGTCTTCTTTGGTCAAATTCAATAGAGTTTTATTTAAAATTGGAATATATATGCTTTTGGTGAAATATCAATTCTTGTATTTTGTTTTGGAACTTCATGTTTTTAGGTTGAAAATTCAACTCGTTGGTTGAGAGTTAAACTACTTTCTTGGATTGTAATTTTTTTGGTTGTAGTTTCATAATTTCAGTAGAAAATCCATCTATTTTGTTGAAAGTTAAAATTTTTCGTTGAAAGTTGAACTACTTCCTTCATAATTTATTCTCTTGGTTGAAAATTCATCATTTTAGTTGAAAGTTCAAGTGTTTTGTAGAAAATTCCGATATGAAAGAAAGTAAGAGGGATGATGGTCCGCAACTCTTCCTGGTTGTTTATTACATGACCGTAATAAACTTGGGTTTTCCCCATAGGTTTTTCCCTGGAATGTTTAAAATTTTTAGCTAGAGCAGTGGTCGGCAAACTACTGCCGCGCGGCAGCCTTAGCTGCCGTGGCTGGTCGAGTCAAAATCTCGTGGCAGTACCTGCGGGCGCACTCGAATTGCGCCAGTGGTCAACCACCCTGCCAAACTGAAACCTGAACTGCGCCAGTCGGTAAAGGGTCTAAAAGTAGGTAGGGTAAGGAGGGGCAGCGCCGACCGGTGGGGCAAAGGTAACTTTGCTTATAACATCGCTATTATTTAACAATTTTCATTCTACTTTGCATTAAATAAATCTATTTTATTATAGAGATAGCGTTACTTACTGAAATCTTGAAAATTGACGTTGTAAAAGAAAAATTATGCAGAAAACAGTTTTGACAACGAAAGAATGGAAGATTCGCTGGCAGAAATGTAAAGTTTTCGACGTTAATGGCAATACTTACAGTATGAAAATTTGATATTTTGACAGATAAAACAATATCACATTATGTCATTATAATAATTGAACGTAATACAAGTCCAAAGTGTATTTAATATCATAAATAATTAAGGCCTCACCAGTGGGGCAAGCCCGACCAAAATAATAGTTTACACGTGCTTAGGTTATAAACGTATCATAAGTTTTGTCGATAAGTCATCGGTAATGTAGAACAGCCACTTATCTTCTGGGCTACATGCAAGAAACTCTATTATATATTATTATTTTCAAGCCGGTCGGTAGAGCGGGTGTTTTGTATTGGTACGGTAGAAACCTTTGCGCGTACTCCGTCTCTAGTTGAATGTCAACTAATAAGAGGTTATATCACAGCTATCACTATTTTTTATTAAAAGTAACTTATTCTTCTTGCTGAATATGTTTAAAGGTAATTTTTCCAATACATAAAATACCACAGACGCGGAACATCATGTTTTCCACTCTTCAGATGTTTTGATTTTCATAAAAAGCTGCGGTTGGCTTTGCCCTCCGGTGTGGGGCAAAGCCGACGAAATACAGCTTGTCAGAAATAATTCAATTATTAAATCATTCTTTTATTCATGTAATTGTTACTTATAGAAATATGATGTACAATAATGGAGGACTCGAAATGAAAAAAAAATGGATCAATTCCACATCTTATTAACTTTAAAAAAATCATTGACTGTTAACTGGTCGGCGCTGCCCCTCCTTACCCTAGTTTTCAGCTAGCACGAACTGCGCCAGAGGGATTTTCAGGTGCTCCTCCCATGAAAACAGCACAACGAGCAAGGAATCTTGAAATACAAATACTCCTCCAATGAAAAACAATGTGTGATTTCAATTTTATTTTCTGTTTCTTTACTATATGTTCTAGCTAGAAATTAAAATTGCAATATATTTTTGTATTTTTCTGTATTAAACATATAAATATTATCAGTGGTAAGGATGAGAAAATGATGCGTAGGAGTATTGTTAAATAAAAATAGTCCTTCTCCAAAACAAAAAGAATTTCAGTTTTGTTAAAGGGCAGTGACAAAGAATGTCAGATTTCTGTACATTATAAAACTATTCTTGAAGACCCAATAGTTGAATTTTTAACCCAAAAGATGAATGTTTAACCAAGAAGATTAAATGTCTACCACAAAAGACAAAGTTTCAACAAATACGGAAAATGTTAACTGAAGAAGATAAATATTTGAATCGAGTGAAGTTTGTCATATTACAGGATCAACGCATAAAGTGAAGCTGAAATTTTTAATAGAACTAGCAAAAATCAACCGTTTGTGGTAAGTTTTGTTTTTCAAAACTATTATTTAAATCAAATGTCACATCATAGATTTTGAATTTTTCAGTTTCATCATACACATAAATACCTTGAAACTATATTTTTTATGTTTTTTAAATGTTAAAAAATCTTAAAAGTACAGTGTTAGATAATTCCAACGTTGTTGGCTTTAGGGTCAGGTGAATTGAAACTAATTAAGTTGTTTCGAACGTTTCGGCACACAATGGTGGCCCTCATCAGTGAGTTTTATTCAATCTATGAGAAGTACATAATGCCTTGCAGGTATGCAGTTTTACAATTGGAAGTTTTATTCATTGGTTAATATCTCAGCTGTGAAATTATAAAAATTATTTAATTAAAATTTTTTATTTTATATAATTTCATTGATAAGTATTGATAAATATTGCAGTAAAATTCAAACATGATTTTATTTTAACGAAGTACAATTGATGAAAAAACAATGACAATGTAGTAGAAAACATTTTTTCCCCAAATCTTTAAAACACTTTTTTTTAAATTTGTCAGAATACATTGCAATCTAAAAAATACTTTTCAAAAATATTTTTTTCCAGTGACGTATATATTTTATTAATATTTTTTGTTATTTTTGTGATAGTAGACTTATACCTAGCGATTATTATAATGAGAAAAATATTCAAGTAAGCGGTACTAAAGCAATATTCTTCCGATTATCTAAAGAAGTAACAAAAGGTTTCTGGAGAATTTCCTATAGAGCAATTTTTATATTAAATCATCATATCATATATCATATCATATATAAATTATGTCATTATTAATATTATTATACAAATATGTAAATAATATCAATATAAAAACATTGTTATTATTAATTAATTTGGTGCCGATTGATGAAATCGTTTAACTCAAGCGTTAACAAAATATTCTTCAAAAAGATATTATTTTCATAGTTTTAATATTTCCGTATATATGTCAATTTTTTATCTTTTTGGAGGTCTTTCCAATTTTGTCCAACATTTTGATTAAAGTTCTGTAGGCGATAGCTCATGTCTAATATGCACCCTTGTTTTCAAAAAACAACTTTAGAACGTACTTGAGGTCGAGGGTTTCCTCTGCTGGTAAAAATACATTGGAAAAATTTCGATAATATTACGAAAGGGAAATAGCAGGATTCTTAATCGAAATTTAAACTTATTAGGGCGAATAAAATATCGTTGGAGTCGCCAAAAATCGTAGATTTTGAATATAATATTTCTAAATTACTAATTGCATAATTAAGAAAATTCATATCACGTATTTTATGTATCATCACGTACAAAGGACAGGGTCAATTTATTTCAATATTATCCTGGAAAAAGTAGGAGGAGCACCCATTAGTCGGATATGTATTGTATTTTGACCACTGGCGCAGTTCAGTCAGCGAAAGAAGAGGGCCCTCGGGCAAGCAGGTAAAACTCTGACCACTGGCGCAGTTCGTGTGCACCGGTACCTGCCGCCGCCATAAAGGTCCAACCCGCCACGGATGCTTCTTTTGTTAAGCGGTTAGAGTAACGCGGATTAAAATTCAAAACTAAAAATTCTTAAATTTCAAAATTAACAATTTGAAAATTTGAAATTCGAAATCTGTGGATTTTTGCGATCAAAAAGAATCTAAGAAACGTCTCAAAACCCAAAAATGTAATGAACAATAACACTTTTAGTTTACATTCAATTTTCATTATTAGAAAAGTTTTAATTTCCAAAATTAGCGTAGAATGGCATTGTATAAGCTTATAAAATTCTTTTAATATTCGATCTTCTTATAAAGAAAATATAAAATTACTTTTCATACAGGAATACGAAAAAAACATTTTTAGTTAAAAAATGAGGAATTTGAAACAACAAAATTTAAAATTTGTTATTTTTACGACTACATGACAATCTACAATCTTTTCTTAAGAGAATAAAAATCAATTAACGATAAATACCTAATTTTGGAATGTAATTTTCATTGTAAGAACATTTTTAATTTACAAACTGAGTGTCCAATGGCATTTTATTGAGTAATTTTAATATTCGATACTTTTGTATGAAAATATAAAATATTTCTCATACTTTTCGCATGAGAATGTGAAGACAAGATTTTCAGTTTTAAAATTGGCAATTTGAAACTTTGAAATTCAAACTCTGTGCTTTTTATGATTGCAAGTACCTGTAATTAATAATATGATTGATCCGATAGGGCGAAAATGGAAAAAAGGAGAGGATAAGGCAAGAAAGAAAGAAGGGGGTGCAAAGTATTAACGAAGTGCATGCAATATTCAAACATTGTACTCTAAATATTAATTATTTTACAATGACCCAATGAGAAACGAAGTCAGTCACTGATTCACTCACCTAGTTCTTAATTAATTGCAATATTTGAACTTGTACTTTAAATCTGAATTAGTTAAAAATTGCTAAATAAAATATAAAATGAGTCAGTGATTCAGTCACCTAGTATTTAATTAATTATTAGTTAAACTGCCATTTGTTAAATTTTCTTAAAAATTTAATATTTAGAGAGTATGATTGATCCGAAAGGGTCCGAAAGGCTCTCATACTTTCAAATATTGGTCTGAAAAAATGAACAGAAGAATAGCGCACTTCAATAAATTGGATTTTTCGATAATATTAGTCAATTTTTTAAGTTAGTTTAAAAGTAACCGTTAATAACATTTTTAATATTTCAAAACATTGACTTTTAACTTCCCAAGAACAACTTTAGATGTGTGTAATCGAAAAAAAGTCACAGGTTCCGAATTTAAAACTTTTAAATCGCTAATATAAGAATTTAAAAAAAATTGATTGCTAACTTTTTATTCCCATTGAGTACTCCGTCTCACAATGAACCCCGGCTGAGAAAAGCTAATAGAATCGAACCCTACGCAGGAGAACCATAGCGTTGACGAACAAAGCCCGACAGGCGAAAAAAATTTCTTGGGCCAACCCTGCCCTGACCTGAAAAGCGAGCAAAAAGTTTGCCGACCGCTGGTCTAGAGACTCTAGCGTCTTGATGTCTAGAAGACCAACATGTTGTTTGAATTTGCTTAATCTTAATCCTAACCCTGAACAAATTGACGCTGGAATCATAAAAATTATTGTCTTCAACTGGAGGGGTGTTTCATCCGGTGTACCAAAATTGAGCCAACGTTACTATTTTACCTGAGCGTTGGAGGAGCCCCGTTATTTATCACTCGACCTGAGCTAAATATGTCCTCTCTCTCTACTACTCACTTATATACGGGTGTCTACACTATGTTAGAAAATTCATGAAAATTGCAGCACTTTGGAATTATAAATTTAACTTAACTTTCAGCCATTGCTCATTGTAAATGACTATGATACACTTGGACTAAAAATGCATTTATGAAAATCTATTCTATCCGTTGTTATCTGTGCGTATTTTTATCACATTGTAAACCAAAAACATTTAAAAACTAATAATTTCACAGAATAATGCACACGCAATTTAAAATCTCAAACTGAAACTATAAATAACTTCACATGTATTTAATTTTAGGATTCAAACATGACTTTAAGTTGAAAAAATGCATGTCAAAAGTCTGAAAACTTGACATTAGTCTTTTTTTGTAGAAAAGCAATCTTTTTGGTCTTAAATTTCCTCTTTTTTGGTTGAAAATGCAACATTTTGGTTGAAAATGATCTGTTTTGTCCAAAATTCATACTTTCCGGCTGAAAATTCAACTGTGCCACAGAAAAGTCGTTGTTTGGCTTGAAAGTTCCACAATTTGGATGAATTTTTTTCTTTCTTGACTGGAAACTCTTCACTTGTTAAATATTTGTATTTTTTGTTGAAAATTAATTTTTTTAACTGAAAGTTTTATATTTTTCATTGAAGATTGATCGTTTTGAGTTGATAATTCAACAATTTGACTGAAAAATTGTCTGGTTTTAAAATTCATATATTTTAACATGTTTCACAGTTTTAAAATTGTATAATTTTCGGTTACAAATTTTCAACCATTACATGTATCTTTTTAGGATTTACCTTTGTTGGTTTAAAATTCAAGTATTTAGTTAAGAATTTAACTATCTTGTTGAAAATTTTATTATTCTGTTATGAATTAAAATTTTTGGTCGAAAATTTAACTATTCTGTTATGAATTAAAATTTTTGGTCGAAAATTTAACTATTCTGTTGTGAATTAAAATTTTTGGTCGAAAATTGAACTATTTGCTTGAAAAGTCAACTTTTGTGGTTCAAGTTTAATCTGTTTGGTGTACAAATTCGACTATTTGGTAGAATATTGATCTTTTTAGGTTGAAAATTGAACAATATGGTCAAAAATTGAATTATTTTCTCAAAAGAAGGCATGTTTTTGTGGAAAATTGAACTGTTTTGTTGAATATTCGTCCTCTTGGATTAAAAATTTATATTTTTTTTCGTATGATTTCAATTACTATACATCCACAGTTAATCAGTGGAAAGTCACTGAAATTTTTTGAAATTTTAATTACAGATACTGAAACATCAGTGACTCTCCGCTAATTGCCAGCCGATTCTCACTTATTGAAATGTTTAGATTAGTGTCTCTGAGAATCAGTGAAATTCCAAAGATTTAAGTTAAGGGGGCTTGGGACACCCGTGGGAATTATGAGTTGAGTGTGCGAGAGAGACAGAAATATGATAAGCACGCCCATGAATGTGGAGGTTGTTAGTGAAAAAAGAAATTTCGACAGCCAATCACCGTAGGAATATTTTCAGGAAAAAAGGGTACATTGGAAAAAAAGTGTGAAACAAATTTTCTGGAATAAAATCATTATCAGGAGTCGGCCTGGGTCAGGCATTGGCCGGAAACCGGTACCCTTGCGGCAGGGGGTAGCCGGTAGATTGTCGAGCGGACGGTTTTGGCCTCGTGCGACCTTCCGATTGTTCAAGATTAGACACAGCTTTTCGTATTGGATGAATATTTGTAGAGATGTTTTGCCATTATGGACGTTTTATTATGTGCTACTGTTCAAATTAAAACTTTTTTCCAGTTTATAGTGGAGAAGAATAATTTTGTTAAGAGTATGAAGACCATATTTGAAAGGTCGAGTATTCTGTTCCGGCTAAATATGCCGGATTTTAATTTTCTCTTCCTGCATATTTTATCGTGTACCAAATTGAATTTCAAATAATTTATTATGAATTCCAAACGATTTATTATTAATTCCAAACAATTCTAGATTAATTGAAACGAGTTAAAGAATTGATGTTTTGAAAAAATATGTCGGACAATAAGAAATTAAAGGGTGATCTTGATGACATGTGTCATCCGTACATATATGTATTCCTTGCCGGATCTGAATTTTCTCTGCCGGCAGATTTCGCCGAAATTTAATTTTCTCTTCCGGTATATTTAATAACGTCATAATTTTCCGTACATTGTCATAAATGTCCAGAAATTTCGTAAATTTTCACAAATTGCACAAACTTCCACAAACTTGATAAATTTCAACAAATTTCATAAATTTCTACAAATTTCATAAATGTCCACAAACTTCATAAATTTCATAAATTTCGAAAAGATTCATAAATTCTTATAAATTTCATAGTTTGTCCAACAATTTTATAAATTTCCATGAATTTTGTAAATTATGGTAATTCATCAGACTTTTCATACATTTTTAAAATTACGGTAATATTTTGTAAATATTTATATAAAATGAAATATATAAAATATATATATATATATAAATATAAATAAATAAATAATAAATATATAAATATATATAAAAAAAATATATAATATAAAAAAATATAAATAAAATATAAAAAATATAAAAATATATATAAAAATAAATAAATAAAAAATATATATAAAATTTTGTGAATATATCTCTCCATTTCATATTCTGATTACAATTTTTTCCTGAAAATTAAACAAAATTCATAATCCACGTAAAAGTTCCCGGTCAATTCCCGATAAGCAAAAAAATATTTAATTTGCAAACAACTGTTAGTTAAGAATTTTTAATTGCAACTATTCAAAAATGTAAAAATTTGAATATGAAATATTTAAAATTTAAGTTTTTACTTTTGAAAAGTTAGATTTGTAGCAACTAATTATTAAAACTTATTGTTGCTATATTATTTTCACTTACCTTTCTATAATTGTAGACGAATATTCACTTTTATCGATCTTCTCTATAGTCACGTAAACAATTCACAATGTTCTCACAACTGCAATACCTCAACCTATATTCCAAGAGGGTGTAAGCACTACTGTGGTTCTTCGGTTTACGGGATAAAGTCAATCCTTTACATTCTGACGACACTAATTCTTGGAACGTTTTCGTTTACCTGAAGAAGTTAGTAACAAAGGGTGCCCACCCTTTGATACTAACTTCTTCAGGGCAAATGCGCATCTTGACTCCACTAACATTTGATTTCAACCCGTGCAGAAATTTCAATAGGGCTCTAGTGGGGCACCGACGAGTTTTCCCTATCTCTAATCGAGTTCTAGTGAGGAAAAATAGTCGGGCCCTCATCTAGAACGTAACGCTATGGCCATAGGGGCCCTACTAGATTTTCTAGTAGGGTTCTAGTGGGAGTAGCCCGCCTACAACCCCATTTAGGAAAAGGGCCCCTACGGGGCACCTACAGGGCCCCTGTGTTTGATTTAAATTATTGGGGTAAATAATATTCTGCATTATAATTTAATTTACGAGTATTTTATTAATGATTTGATATTATTAATAATGTATTATTATATAAATTAGAGAAAAACTTGTAAACATAAATAAATCAAGTCACGCGTAAAAAAAGCCAAGTCTGATTTTAAATAACCTCAATCTGATGATCATCTTCCCGTTTGACTTTTTTCATTAGGCGGAACTTTTTGCTCTGAAGTCGTCCCTGCTGTTGCAGGCGCCTTTTCGCTTCCATCGTGGAGAAAAATAATTGTAAAACACAAACAAAATTACATTGACAACTAAAAAATACAAAACTTGAAAGCTCTGGTAAAGCACTGGACAGCCGTATTTGACATAACCTCTTTAACTTTAGCTGACACATATGTGCCTGGCCCCGAAAAAAAAATGTTCAATAGTGCCCTAAATCAAGTTTTCGAGAATAACGCGTTTCAATAGTCCAAAAAACATGATTTCTGCATACTGAAACCTTCAAAAACCTCAAAATTAATATTTTAGGCAATATAAGATTGTAGGAATTCTCGGGTCGGGGCCCCATTAGATACAGATAGATTCGCCATACCAACACGAAGCATGGAATTCTTCTCTAGAACCTGACAGGGCCCCCATCAGTTTTTTCTAGACTAGATATTCTGGTGGGGGCCCCATCAGAAACCAATTTCAAATAGGGAAAGATGGGTAAATTTCTGCACGGGAAAGTCGGGTCCAAAAGTCCTAATACCTGGACGCGCTCGGACACATTTGCCTGGCGCTTTAAGCTGGGTTCCTCTGGGTTTTCGCACATCGTGTGCTCACTATTGCGCGCTTCGTGGGCTAACACTCTCTTAATTAGCTTCATCGTTATGACCTGATTTTGGTTTAATTATATACATTTTACATAGAAAGAGGAACTAATTTACTTAAGGTTCTATCGACCTTAAGGAACACATTCTCATCAAGACACTCGCGCTTCACGCTCGATATTTAGTTTAAAAATCATGTAAACATTGCGCTCCACGCTCGTTTCTGTTCATCGTTTAATGTAAACTCAAAAGTTTGAGCGCGCTCACGGCGTGCGATTTCGTTGTCGCGCTTCGCAATGACAATATGTTATGTTCTATGTTCTTCAGATAAAAATGAATAAATTTGTATTTGATTCAAAATGAAGAAGGAAATTCCTTCACTTCAGCGGACATTTCCGTATCTTTCTCATAAATCATACAATCAGAAAGATTTCCTCCAACTATCTAAAAAGGGCGAAAAAAAGTAGCTAAGTTGTTTTTGGAAGTTCTATATGATAAATTTTTAAATGATTATTGAAAAATGGACATTTGACAAAAACTGGGTGGGGGGCGGGGGGTAAAATTTTACACAAATCTAATACCTTTTCTGATGAGAATGTAAAAAGGCGAACAATTTATCCTCATGACTTTATTTGATATAAAATAAATTACCACAGTTGTAGCATTTACAAAATTCCAAAAAACAAACCAAAATGAAAATTTTAAGCAAAACAACGCACGATGTGAAAAGAAATCAGAAGGAGAAAAAGGTGTTTTTTTTTTCAACGCCCTATAATATTGTCATAAAAACTTTTTGAATTTTCTTGAAATATCAAAAATTCTAATTTTGGTCAGACAAAAAAATAGTGAAAAATCAGAAATTTTATTCTGCGGTCCAACTATGCCACATAAAAAAAAGAATAATTCGTGCCTATTATCAAGATCTACATATTTGTTATTAATCACTTTTTGATAGGATGCGTAGTTTTCATTTTATTAGTGAAAAACAGCATGGAAAATAGAAAGTTACATTTTTAGATTTGCTCACCCAAAAAAGAGCTACAAATTTGTTATTAATTATTTTTTGATGTTATACGTAGGTTTTGTTTTATTCGTGAAAAAACATTAACAATAAACAAAATTAAATTTTTGGAAAAACGACGCAAGCTATGAAAAAACATTAATAGACAAAAGTTGCTCGCCGAAAAAAGAGGTATACAAATTTGTGATGATTTTTTGATAGGAGTGTAGTTTTGTTTTAATCTCAAAAAAATAGAATTAAAACTGAACAATAAAATTGTTCGGAAAAACAAAGAAAAAAATGAAAAGACAAAAGCTGTCTAACAAAAAAAATGTACAAAATTGTAATAAATTGTCGTTATAAAAATATAGTTGAAGTAAAAAAATGAACTTTTTGAAAAAACGGCACAAGCTAGAATAACATTTTATTGAATGCAATATTTCGCCTGAATTGTATCTACAAATTTTCTTAGAATAACGTTACGCTAGGATGCGTATTTTTGGTCCAAATCGTAAAAAATAACATTGAAAAAAAAACAAATTAAATTCATGGAAAAACGACATGAATCGCAATAAAATTTATAATAACAAAATTGTTTTTTACATTCTCATCATAATGAGAAAGTATTGGTTTTATGTGAAAAATG
>CAKNYM010035229.1:0-11854 GCA_932195095.1 Andricus curvator
GAAAAGTATAATCTTTTTTGATTGAAAATTCCTCTCGTTGGTTGAATGTTAATTCTTTTTATTTGAAAAGTCTAAAGCTAGTAAATTTTGGGTTCAGATCTCCTGATATTCAATAAATAAGATTAAGTTTTTGTAATTTTAGTAAAATTGAATTTTCATTGGTATATCTGGTTCAAATCTTTAGTTGATAAAGTTCCTTCTATTTTCAAAATAAGTTTTTAATTTGCCATGTAAATATAATTTAATGTAGAGTTTTCAAATCGAATTTTGCTGCAGCATAGCATTTTCGTGAAATCAAATAATTATTATATTTATGACTGCGAAAGTATATTTTGCAATAAAAAATGTATTTTTATGCATTTTCTAATTATTATTTGTTTAGAACAATTAATTTGCATATTTTAAACATTTTAAATAAGCGCGCGCTATGCAGTCAATCAGAAATTTGACGCGACGCATGCGCAGTGCGGTTGGGGAGCAAGATTGGGAGCACTGCTGTCATGGTGTATCGCACTGTTTTATCTCGCGAGCAACTTAGTCACGTGACTAGACTGGACTCGACTTACGACCTTACAGAAAATGCAAGTAGGCCGTTCTTGCACCCAACCGCTCAATTGTAGTCGCTCGTAAATATCTAGTCCCTGGTCCATAATAGGGGTAAAACTATGTCAAAAAAAGTTGCCTCGTTTTTAATTTTTCCTCTGTGTTGTCTCTCTTTCACTTTCTTCTTCTCCCTATCTCCCTTCGAAATTCAACGTTAGTATTATGCGTAGTGATGGGCGCTGCTCGGTATTTCACAGTCATGACCAATCCTGACCGGTCATGACGGTAAATGTTGGTAAAGCGCGGTCAGACCCAAATATTTCCACCAGAAATGGTTTTTTTTATAGAGAAAAGTGATTTAGTTGTTTGGACATACCCTATACTAAACTTGTACAAAAAGTTTTTCGGTTCTAAATGTTCCAGTTATTCTCAAAGGAATAAAAATCCGAAAAAGCTGAGCATAGCAGACGACATTTTTGACAGTTTCGCGCGAGTTTCGAGGAGAATTTGAAAATAACACTTTACAAATTTACAAATTACATTGAAAATCTGTTGCATTTACTGAGCAATATTTTTAAAATAATATTTAGTAGTATGCTAAGTTATTTTGAATATCATTTCAATAAATATGACACTTAAATATTAAGTTAAGTACTTTGTATCGTATAGGTTATATTCCCTAAATGAAAATATTGTTTTTTGTCTCTAAATAAAATAACATTGATATCTAATTATTATGAATTTAGATTTATGAGTAATTTGTGTGAATAATTTATTATTTGTTATTATTTATATGTGACGAAATTCAATAAGGAAATTATTATAATTAAAAATGGTAACAATGACAATACAAATAATAACAAATAATACATTATTTACACAAATTACTCATAACTCTAAATTCATAATAATTATTTATCAATTTTATGTTATTTAAAGACAAAAAACAGTATTTTCATTCAGGGAATATAACCTATACGATACACAGTACTTAACCTAATGTATAAGTGTCATATTTATTGAAATGATATTCAAAATAACTTAGGACACTACTAAATATTATTTTAAAAATATTACATAATAAATGCAACAGATTTTCAATGTAATTTGTCAATTTGTAAAGTGTAATTTTCAAATTCCCCTCGAAACTCGCGCGAAACTGTCAAAAGTGTCGTCTGCTATGCTCAGCTTTTTCGCATTTTTATAACTTTGAGAATAACTGGAACATTTAGAACCGAAAAACTTTTTGTACAAGTTTAGCATAGGGGATGTCCTAACAACTAAACCACTTTTTTCTATAAAAAAAACTATCCTGTTGGAGATATCTGGGTCTGACCGCGTTTTACCAACATTTACCGTCATGACCGGACATTACCGGTCAGGTCA
This sequence comes from Andricus curvator, assembly GCA_932195095.1. Classification (NCBI taxonomy): domain Eukaryota; kingdom Metazoa; phylum Arthropoda; class Insecta; order Hymenoptera; family Cynipidae; genus Andricus; species Andricus curvator. The sequence continues at coordinate 1,930 of CAKNYM010035229.1, forward strand.
GGTATTACCACAGTCAGGCCGAGCAGTGCCCATCACTAATTATGCGTGAGTTTATACACGACACATCGGTAATATTCAGTTCCAATCAGCCCCCTGCAACGACTGTATGTTAGCGTTAGTTCACTAGTACGGTCAAGTGAAGCGCGGAGCGCAGATGGCGCTGGGAGTCTTTCCAGCCTGTTTTTACATGGCAAGCATAGGCAAAATTAGTTAGAAATTAATTTAATTGATATTATTCGTAATGACAATCGCTTTTATACATCACATTATTGAAGTTTCATATCTTTTTAAATATTAGAATAATTGTGAGTAAAAAAAAATCATCAAAATCTTTTTTTTAGCTGCGGGAAATATGAAAGGTTTCAACCGTAATATGGAGGGAATGAATTAAAATTTTTTTCAACTCAAGAAATAAAGTTAAACTTATAATTATACTAATTTTTATTATTGCATTCCAAATTAGTCTATAAAAATAAAATAAAATATTTTTGCGAAAAATAAGTTTGAAAAAAAGAATGGAGAGACAAACAATATTTTTTTTATTACATATAGTTACAAACAAATTGTGAAAAACTGATAAAATATTTTTATAATATAATATATAATATAATATTGTGAAATAATATTTCATAAACAAAATTACTGTTATGAAATATAAAATTTCATGAAAAATTGAAATTAAATAACAGATATTCTAATTTTATATTGGGGTAAGGATTTGATTTATTGGGAAAGAAAATTAAAATAAGAACAACGTCATATGCTGGTATAAATAAGCAATTTATTAATGACAGTAACCCTAAAACAATAACAAGTGATTAATTTGAATAAACTTCGTAAACTAAAATAAAAGTATTTACACTGTTTAAAACTTTAAGCCGTTTAAACCTCAGCAACTCGGCTAAGTTTAAAAAAAAAAAAATTTCGATTAATTAATTCAAATACTGGTTAAATTAAAAATAGAGATATAGTTTCAGTTTATGATAAGATGTTCGATAATTGGTATTAAAATATATAGTTTTTATTAAAATACATCGTTCTTATTTAATTTTTTATATTTCTACTAACAGGTTTTTTGAGATAAAGATATTGTTCCAGTTTGAGATAAAATGTTCGATATTTTTTATTGAAATACATATAGTTCTTAGTTAATTTTTCATATTTCTACGAAAGTATTTTCAAAAGTGAAGATATATTTTTATTTTAAGATAAAATTGTCTATATTTTTCATTGGAATACATAGTTATTGTTCAATTTTTTATATTTCTACGAAAGAATTTTTAAAAATGAAGATATCTTAAAATTTTGTATTTCTTTTTTCAAAATGTTAAAAAATGTACACATTGTTTAAAATTTGTTAAAATCTTCTTAAGGTTTAAATTACTTTTTAATCATTTCAAATATTTTAAATATCTCTCAAACTTACTTACATTTTTTCTGAATTAATAATTGTTCAATTGTTATTTATTCATTAAAATTGGTTTATAAATATTCTCTTAAAAATAATTTTTTAAAATAAAAAATCATTTCAAATTTTCCAAGGAATCTCAATAAATTTTTTTATTATCTTGAAACCTTTAAAAATCCTTAAAAAGCTTTAAAATTTTATTTCAAAAACTTCAAAAATCTACATTTTGTTAAATTTTTTTTGAAATATTCTCAAGATTAAAAATGAGTTTGAATCTTTTTAAAACTTCTAAATATCTCTGATCTTACTCGAATTAAAAAAAAATTATTCGTTCAACTTTTATTTAAATAAAAATTTAACAGTTTCACTCACAAACTACAATTTTTTTAAACAGAGTAATAAAATAAGTAAACTTGTAAAGTTCAAAGTTTAAATGTTGCTTTCTGACATTTTAACGATTCAAGGCTTTCTTTTGCCATGAATTCAGATTAAAATTATTTAGTTTTAAATATTTGATTTATAATTGAGCCGCTGGATAGTGTAAGGGCATATAAAATTCACATGGTCGTTCCGGTTGGCCCCTGTTGTCTTTAAAATCGATTTTGAAAATTGAATTTTTGAAACATACAGCTTTGTAGGAAATTTCATGGCGCATCGTTTATCCTCTTTCAAAAAAGTTGTATCTTTTACTGTTTCTGAAAGAAAGTGAAAAAACTGGATTTTGTGGAAAACAAAATTTAATAAATAATTTGACTGCAACTCGCTCTAAAAAACAAAGTTCTGAATATTTTCACATGAAAATTGGAGGAGTTATGCTTCAAGCTGTTTCGAAGATGATATGCTCGTTTAAACTTTTCTTATTTGTTATAAAAAAAATCTGTTAATTTTTTTTCCAAGCAGTCTCAAAATAATGTTACGCAACTTTCAAACGCTTCGTTTATCGAGGGAATTTTGAGTAAGCCCAAACTTCCAGCGGAAAAAATGTTCATTAGGGTATAATGAAGTTTTCTGAAAAGTAGTACTTCAACAGAATGAATCGTTAAAAAAATACGAGCATTCAAACAGCGCGTCGAAGAGAGATCGAGCGCGTGAGAGGTTCGAATACTTCGGCGCCTCAACCCACACACCGCCGTCCTGTCATATCTGTTAGGAGAGAGAATTTTCGATCACTTTGTTTATCTGGGTAATTTCAAGTGAACGAAACTTCCAGCGGGTGAAATATTTATTAGGATATAATAAATCATCTCACCGTTAGAAAATCATAAGCATTTCATTTGTCTTTCTCGACCGCTTGAGAGCACGCCGATTCTACTACGCCTAGTTTCTGCCGATTCTACTCGCTGTTGTTTTTTCTGCGAATTTTCCGCGTGCGAATTTCTTTAGAATACTTCCGCAGGAAAACAGAAGAGCACACAGCTATGTGTCAACAATGCGTCGCCACCAAAAGCCCTGACTGTTTACGTTTCTAAAGACTAATTTAGTGCAACGGATACAAATTATTTTTTTATAAATTGAACATTTTATCAAGTCGTTAAAATAAAATGGCATCGTGTTCATCAGAACCTTCTCGAGGTAGAAAAAAATCTAGAAATGAAGCAGATTGGGCTGAGAATGTTCGTAAAGCAAAAAGAAACAAGGTATTTAATATTGCAAAATTTAAAAAGCGCGAAACCGTAATTTTTTAATACTTTTCAATATTACACGGAGAAACTTTTTATATCAATTTTTCCTAGACTGTCATAACGAGAATTTTTACTATGGAAAATACTAAATTTTACAAAAAAATATTATACCTTAATACCATATATCTTAAAATTTCATTTTTTTCTAAATTTAGTATTTTTAATAGTAAAAATTCTCAGTATGACACGTTTGTTCTCAAATTATATTTAAAATATAAGTCATAGCCTAGCGGCTATGACAGGACGGCGGTGTGGTTGAGGCGCCGAAGTATTCGCACCGCTCACGCTCTCGATCTCTCTTTGACGCGCTATTTGAATGCTCGTATTTTTTTAACGATTCATTCTGTTGAAGTAATACTTTTCAGAAAACTTCATTAAACCCTAATGAACATTTCTTCCGCTGGAAGTTTAGGCTTACTCAAAATTCCCTCGATAAACGAAGCGTTTGAAAGTTGCGTAACATTGTTTTGATACTGCTTGGCAAAAAAATTAGCAGATTTTTTTTATAACAAATAAGAAAAGTTTAAACGAGCATATCCTCTTCAAAACAGTTTGAAGCATAACTCCTCCAATTTTCATGTGAAAATATTCAGAACTTTGTCTTTCAGAGCGAGTTGAAGTCAAAATATTTATTGAATTTTGTTTTCCACAAAATCCAGTTTTTTCACTTTCTTTCAGAAACAGTAAAAGATACAACTTTTTTGAAAGAGGATAAAAGATGCGCCATGAAATTTCATACAAAGCTGTATGTTTCAAAAATTTAATTTTCAAAATCGATTTTAAAGACAACAGGGGCCAACCGGAACGACCATGTGAATTTTATATGCCCTTACACTATCCAGCGGCTCAATTGTGGATTCTAAATAGAAACTAAAATATTGCTAAATATTCCAAAATTATATATTTTTAATTGTGTCAGTTGAAAATTGTATATTTTAGACGTTTCAGACTGAAATTATGAATCTATTAATTTAAAATTAATTTAATGTTCAAAATAGTTTCTAAAGTTTTAATTGGACGTTTACATTTGTTTAACTACTACAGTAACTTAGGCTTTTGAATATAAACAGATATAGTTTCATTTTAAGATAAAATGTTCTATATTTTTTTTACAATACATATAGTTCTTATTTAATTCTTTATATTTCTACAAAAGAATTTTTTTAAAAAAGATATCGTTTCAGTTTAGGATAAAATGCATAAATGATACCTTCTTCATTTATTTGTTTGAAGAAAACTATTATTTTAATTATTCAATCCTTTGGTAATTTGATTCTGTACTTTACTTTTACACTTTATCAAGAAAAAAAATGTATACAATAAACCGGTGTACCGGCACTGTCGTGCGGTACCACTTATATTTTATATCTCACAAACAGTTCAATCAAAAATAAGGAAATAATAATTGCCTATTATTACATAAACAACAATAATATTATTACCTTGGAATTAAACAACAATCATTCATTGTAAATATAAATATTTTATATTTATACTTGCCACTCCCAGAACAGTGACTCCATCCTCTGCAAAAGTTTTTCGCTCCCACAAAATACCTTCTTAAAAAAAAATTCTCTCGCACACGCCGTGTCCGGTTTATACCACAAAATTTCCCCTTGGGATGGCTTTTTGCCAGGCTTTTAGATTCTCTTTACCTTTTGGCACGTAAAAGAAATGGAATTTTTCGGAGCAGCTGTCATAACCTGACTTACATCCAGGGGCAATACACTGCGTTCCACCCATTTTAGTTATTTTAGTGCCAACTTTTGTATTAGTAATATTTTTAAATGTTTACACTTAGATTTGTAACACACAAAACCGATTGTCATTACGAAAAATGAGATAAAATTGATTTTTCAATAGTCTTTCCTATTCTTGCCATGTAAACATAGGCTGGAAAGACTCCCAGCGCCATCTGCGCTCCGCGCTTCATTTGACCGTACTAGTGAACTAACGTCGTTGCAGGGGGCTGGTTCCAATTTAATCTTTAGATTTCTGTTAAATAAAAGTGAAATTTAAAATTTTCTTATTGTCTTTCTAAGAAGAATTATAATAATTTTGGAAACTATATTGTGTAACAATTTACATTGTGTTTTTAAAAAAAATTTTATAAGTTTTAAATAGTGTATACCCAAGTGTGAAAAGGACAAAAACAAATACGTGTTTCTTTGGATTTACGCAAAAAGAAACAAATACAGGGAGTTAACCTTTTTTAAAAAATAAAAGAGAATTATAAAATGATTCTTTTCAAAAAGTTTTGGTAAAATTTATTGTTTTTTCGTTAGAAAAATGGATTTGACTGTAATTGACTGAAATTGGGGTAATGGGATTGATGTGATAGGTGGACAAGTGAAAAATATCAAACAATTTTACTTAATGAGTGATAAATTAAGGTCAATAATTTTACAACAAGTACTTTTTGATCAAATGCAAAATTCATGGAGTTTTTCCTAAGAAGATTTTTGACATCAATAAAAATGTTAGCTTTGATTTCAGAAACAAAAGAAACAAAGAAAAGTTTGATATAAATACTGAAAAAAAAATAATAATAAAAAATATCTCTTAAATTTGACTATCAAGGAATGCAATTCACAGATACATTCTTTGAATGTTAAGATAAAACAAATTGTTGAGAAATAGTCTTTTCAAAACATAAGGTTACACATGGTCATGATTCTATTTTGAATTATATTAAATTTCTTTATCGTAAAAGAAATCAGAAGAAGAGATAATTCATAGAGATGTTATTTATAAAGAGAGAAGGTAACAAGGCTATCAACTTGAAAAAGTACCTCTCAAGATATAACAAAGTATGGGATAGAGTAACGATTTGTTTAAAGGAATTTATTCGAATTGATAATATAATAATTTTCTTTTCTATTAAATAATCAATTTCTCAATGAATAATTTTGATTATATTAAACTTAATCAATTTTTAATTAATGTTTTCTTTACATGTTGGTCCCCTCGTAGTATAAAAAGGACGGAGAAAGGAAAAAGTGAGAGATTGGTTTTTGGTTGACTTTTTTCCTTTTTCTCCCTCTTTTTTCATTATGTTATTCTTATCTCTAATGAGCCGAAAAGTAAGTTTGTTTTGAATTTTCTTTTTTAATTATGAATATTTTTCCTGCTTAGTTATCAAAAATTACTCATGAGAAAATGAAATTCTTTTCAATCTTAATTAAAAAATAATATGAAGTGTGACCAATTGAGAATTTGATACTTCTATAAAATTGGACATAAATTATTCAAGCCTGATCGCCGAACTCTTTTTATAGGAGACATATAAACAGTGCTATGCTGACCCCTTGGCAAGTTTATATATATGTATTTTTTGGGTGGTGGTGATAGGTTATTATGATTATGATCATTGACATTATACACTTTGAAAGAGTTAGCAATATAATATTGGTCATCTGCTAGACGGATGTAAGCGGTTATTCGACCATCCGCAAAACGGATTTGACCAGGACGTAAATCTTCACTGCGAATCATAGTCCCCACAAAATAAAAGTTCAATTTCGTTCGTATAAAAAAGCTAAATGAATCGGAAGGTTGGTTAGGATGCAGCCAGGTGGGTATATCATTGATGGGCTCAGGAAAATTGGCGCTTCCAGCATAAACAAAGCCATTCTCCAGTCTTATTCGAATGCTGCGTAGACCAAGAACTGGAAATCCTGGACCTAATGTGATAAGAAAAAATTTAAATGATTAAAATTTTTGTAGGCTTCTAACTTATACTTGTAAAAATTTTGAATCATCGCCCAAAATAATCTCAAGACAGGGTAAATAGTATGGAAACCCATAGAAATCTCTTCGGTTTGTTAAAAAAAACCAAGGTGACATCTTAGGTAACTTTCAACGAGCAATTCTATGGGTCCTTCGATTTGACCTTGAACCTCATATTTGAGGTCATTTTGAGGTCAGCTTTGTTTTTTTAATTTGGAACCCCCATTTTTGTGCCAGCATCGAAAAGAGCGCGAAATTTTACGTTCGGTTATGTATTTAGGTCAGAGGTTAACGTGACCTCTACAGGTCAAATAAAGGTCAAAGTACGATGTCATAGGACCTCGTAGGAATCTCGCAGAATTAGTCAAAAAAAATTAACCAAGGTCATACCCTAGGTAACTTTCAACGAGGAATCTGACGGTGACCCTGGATTTGACCTTGAACTCCATTTTCAAGGTCAGTTTAAGGTCAAATTTGTTAGGTTGATTCGGCTCAGATTTTGAATATTGATGTTGAAGTAAAATTTAAAAGTCATTTCAAATGAAACTCATACATCACAATCCTTCTTTTGCCTTACCTTGACCTCTATTTGACCTGCAGAGGTCACGTTAACCCTTGACCTAAACACATACCCAAACGTAAAATTTCCTGCTCTTTTCGATTCTGGCACCAAAAATAGGGGTTCTTTTTAAAAAAAGCAAAGCTGACTTTGAAATGACCTTGAAAATGAGATCAAGGTCAAATACATAGATTGAACTAAATATTTGAACCTTCAAGCAAACGGGACGATTTGTCAACAAATTATTCAATTATTTAAGCCAAAAAGACGAATTTTATCGAAGACTGTGTAATTTTTAACAAAAAAAAAACTTTCAACCAAGAATTTAAAAACAAAAACAGAAGAATTTTTTATTTAAATGAACAAATTTTTGATCAAAAAAGACACAACTTGAACAAAACAGTTGAATTTTCAAACTGCAAGGATGAATTCCCGACCCAAGAGATGGATTTTCAACAAAAAAAAAAAAAAATGAATTTTTAACAAATTAGTTCAAATTTCAGCCATGTGGTTGAATGTTAATATTCAACCAAGAAAGATTGTTTAATCAAAAGAAAAAAAAATCAACCAAATTGTTGAATTTTCCTTTCTTAAGACAAAAAGGAAAATCTTCTACAAAACAGTTGAATATCAAACAGAAAATATGAATATTTATCAAAAAAGTTCATTTTCAACCAAATAGTTCAAGTTTCTACTAAAAAAGATTAATTTTCCACAAAAAATTAATTTTCAACCAAAAATGGTGTAGTTGAATTGACTTTTTTTCGTTTTTTTTTTTAAATTATTTGACAACTACAATCGAAAAAATTTAAGATCAAAAATTTACTAATTAACCTGGTCGACAAACGAAAGTCCAAAAGTACAAATGTTTGGTAAGATGGTTGAATTTTCAACCAAAAAAATTTTGTTGTCAAGACGGGAAAAAAAAAATTTCAGCATTTTTTTACATTATTTGAGTTAACTTGAAATTAATCTAAAATAATTATACATCAAAATTTGTTTTGAAATCTTTGTAAATATTCTCTTAAAAATACGTTTAAAGAAAATTATATAAAAATTGTCCAGGAATCTAATAATAATTTTATTATTTTGGAAATGAAATGTTTCCTACAATTTTTTGAAAATCCTGAAAAAGTAAAAAAATTACCATAAAATCATCCAGATTCTTTTTTGGAAATTTTGGAAATCTTATTAAATATTCTTTTAAAATCAATTAAAAAAAAATATTGTTAGTTCTTCCAGTAATTTTGATACAAATTTTGTATTCATTTAAAACCTTCCCAAATGCTTAAAAAGCTTATAAATTTTGTGTTTGACACCTTCAGAAATCTTCTTTTTGTAATAATTGTTTAATGCTTTTTATGCTGTGAACTGATTAATTAATTATCAACTGGTTCCATTAAAACTTACATTTTCTGGAATTAGTTAGGAAGGTTATTAATAAATTGAATTTACAGATCTGAAAGTTCAAATTAAACAAAAATTAGGTAAAGTAAAAGTTATTTGAATGTTTTAATAAAAATTATAGTTGAATGCTTCTGATTTTTTGAACTGATTAATTTTTTTCACAATATTAAATTACATAAGGATTGAATTTTAATTTTTCTCTACTCAGTGACATAAATCGATTATTTATTCTTAAGTTATGTAATTGAATATTGGCTATAATTTGTATAATAGATATTTATTTATATTTGAAATACCCGTATTCCAGTTACAAAATTTTTTAAATGTTTTTGATCTTGTGAAATGAGTATCTCAATTAAATTTTCAAAGTTCTGTGTTCATAAGTTTTAATTTTTTTGGAATTAGTTCGGAAGGTTATTATCAACTCCAATTTCCAGAAATGCAATTTTACATTCAAAAAAATATACAAATTGGAAATTATTTGAATATTTCAATGAAAATAATGGTAAACGTTATTTTATTATTAATTTTTTTAATTATCATAATAATTATATTATTAATTGATTCTATTAAAACTTAAATTTTCTGGAATTATTCAAAAAGCTTATTAATAAATGAAATATACATAAATGAGTGTTAAAATTAGAAAAAAATATAAAGTGCAAATTATTTAAATCTTTCTATGTCAATAATAGTTTTACCTGGAATTATTTAAAAAGCTTATTAATAAATAAAATATTCATAAATGACTGTTAAAATTTAAAAAAAATATAAAGTGCAAATTATTTCAATCCTTCTATGTCAATAATAGTGTTATGTTGTAAACAGTTTAATTAATTATTAGTCGATTCATTTCGTTCAAAATTTTAAATTGAATAAAGATTGAATTAAATTTGTTTCTCAATTAAGTAACATGAATTGATTATTTACTTTGAGGTTGTGTATTTGAATGTGGGCTATTATTTCTATAATAAAAATACCTCTATTACAATTATATAATCCTTTTAAATGTATGTGATGTTGTTGAACAAGTATCTCAATTAAATTGTTGAAGGAAGTGCAGGGGAATTTGTTTCGTAGGAATTAGGGGGGCGGGGGTAATGCAGGGTAGAGGAGTTGTGAAGGTGCTTTACTGGAACG
>CAKNYM010035238.1:0-14688 GCA_932195095.1 Andricus curvator
TTATTTCACAATTAAAATAAAATTGTAAAAACTAAATTTTGTAATGTTGAGATAAATATTTTAAGACATTGAAGGTTTTATAAAGTTTTTATATATTAAGAAAGCATATACAGTAAAAATGTTGATTATTTAATAAATTAAAAATAATAATTATTTATTATCATTTTAACTTTACAATATTTAAAATCGATTGAAAAATAAAACATAAAGAATGAAGCCACTTGAAAGTGATAGATATTATTACCCTAATTTTAAAATCCCATATACAATATTCAATATATTTGAACTTTATAAACCTCCAGTGTCTTATAATGTATTCCCTGTAGAATCAGATAGTCTAAAACATTCCATAAGAATTCCTGAAAGACATAATCATTAAATATTTCAAGACTTCATTACATGTATTTGAAGTCTTTCCTTTAGGTGTGAATTTTTGAAAACATAAAATCAACCCAAACCTCATAATAGCGAACGAAACCGAATCGTGAAGTCGGGCGAACTCGGCCCGAGCTTCGGGTTCGTGCTCGTGCATTTTCGGCTTTACACGAGGCTGGCCGAGTTGAGCAAAGTGGGGAAACCTTCCCCATTCATTCTTGACTCGCTTTTCCTCTCGCCAATTTTTAAGCTCGAGCATAAGCGCGAGAGCAAAAACGATCGTTTTTGCTCTCGCGCGTTTTTACTTCGCTTCTACGTACGCTTTTTTTTTCGTTCGCCTTTGCTCTGAGCGTTTTAAATAAATAAAACAATATTTTGATGTAATACTGAATGCTTCCAAATATTTTTTTAAATTCTCATCCAGAGAAGGTATTAGATTTGTGGAAAATTTGAACCCCCCCCCCCCGGTTTTTGTCAAATGGCCACGGTTCGAGGCACCCTGAACCCAAAAAACAGGTTTTTACGGATGTGTCTGTCTGTATGTATGTATGTCTGCCTGTGAGCACGATAACTTTCGAAAGAATTGACCGATTGGATTGACCTTTGGTATACTTTTTGAGTCTCCTAAACTCAAGGTCAAGTTCGTTAGCCAGCCATTTTGGATAAAAATTCAAAAAGTGAGCGCATTTTGAAAAACTTTGAGACCATTTTTTTCAAAATTTGAAAATGATATGTGCGTCCGTTTATAGTATTTGAAAATTCAAACAATTTATTTTCATGACATCTTTTGATCAAATGAAAATTTTAAGAGTTACAGGATTTTCAAAATCCAAAAGAAGAAACGAAAATTAACATTTTCAGCCAAACAACGCACGATACGAAAAAAAGTCAAGATAAGAAAAATGTTTCTTTTTGCACGCCTTACAAGATTATCATAACAACTTTGTGAATTTTCTTGAAAAATAAAAAATTCACATTTTTATTGCACAAAAAATAATGAAAAATTAAACATTTACTTTTACGGTTAAACTATGCAAGATACGACAAATAATAAAAAAAAAAATTGTGCACTCAAAAATTATCTACAAATTTGTTATTGGTCACTTTTTGATAGGATGTGTAGTTTTTGTTTTATTCGTAAAAAATAACATTAATAGTGAAAAAATCTGCCCGATAAGTGGGCACATTCTCATAAAAACTTTGCTTATTTAATGTCTTTTTCATCTCGTGTGTGGGTTTTCAAAGTATTTTATTTGTTTTATGTTCTCAATACTATTTTTAACGATTAAAACCAGTTAAGGATAAATGTAATTTCAGATTATAAATGTTTGAAATTGAACTATTTTTCGTGTCGTGTATTTATGCCATAATTTATACTACGTTAAAACACTTTATCCGTTCAATTTAGTTCAAAATTCAAAAATTGAAATTGGAAAATCTGACTTTTATTTCAGAATGCGTTTTGATCTTTGTTTACTAAAATAATTCCTCTACAAAAATTCGACTATTACATTTATATTTCAAGAATTATGCTTCGAATAGACGAAATATATATACATAGATTAGCAGTTCGAACTCGAAAGTTCATTGCCTCACTACCCGATTCGGGTAGTGTTTTCTAGGTGGATATTTACTACCAATGTGGGCTGGGAATTGGCAGATCGGAACATAGGAACTCCTATCTAATGCAACGCTGCTGAAAGCTGGTGACCTTCTCACCATAAAACATCAACCAATTGCGACTCTCTCGCCCCCCCCCCCCCCCGTAACAGAAGTTTTGGTGGGGCTGACGTTACAACTAGTCTCTCCACCATACGACGAATCACTACTTAACTTGGACATGATTTCGACTCGCAAAACAAATTTCGGGCACAAACGTGGTAGTTGGATGTACAATCTAAACAATGAATAATACAAACAATAAAATAGCCCCATCGAAATTTGCATTGCACATATTTTTAGAATTTTTTAGCTTGAAATATTTTGCTATTGAAAAAAACAGCACGGCTGAGCCACCCGGGTACCCGGGTACCCCGACAGAAAACCTGAACCACTAGAGAAATCCTGACCTCGGATTTGGATTCAGCACGCCAAAAACGTTCGAAAAAGTATACTCGGGTTCCTGGTAAAATATTTTTGCCAATTTTTGTCGGCCTGTGTTATCCAACGCGCCGCCAGACACCGCTCATAACGCGTACTTTTTTGTTCGTTTATGGAGGCATGAAAACACGCCATTTTATTTTTTTTTTTTCTAGGTAGGAATACTAGGAATACCTTACTAGAATATGAATAATTAAATATTGATTGAATACACATAGTTATTTCAAGTTACAATGGACTTTTAACAACAATTTCGTGGGCGGGGTACCCAGGTACCCGGGTGGCAAATGCTGTGAGTTTTTTTGGGTGGCAACACAAGGGTTAAGGTAAGAGAACTACGAGAAACTATGCACGTAAGGAAACTAGATATTCTGTGTGTACCTCACTGAAAAAAATGGTTAGTTGTGACAAGAAGCTCTTTATGAGTAGAGATGGTATTAGATGCGACAAGCACTTCGATGGTAAAAGTAACTAGCCAGTTTACTGCGGCAACAAGTCGCCGTTAGTAATCCTACGTAGGTTATATTAGTAGCGATAGTAATTCTGGTGACAACAAATAAAGTAGTCACATTTACCACCAATTTATTTTCCAACAAATAAAAGTAGTAACAGTTACAAGTTTCCCTCCTTGGCGACATTGGCAGAACTGAAACCTGAGCAGTGCTGCCAACATGCGCACCGAAATATCGCGTCATGTTCTCGATCGTCGCCATTTTCATCTTAACCTTTTTGTGAATTGTGCAGTAGTGAAGACCGTGAAGATTATCGCATCGATCTAAATTTTCGAATAGACTTACTACTGCTGCAAGTCTGCACTTTTAAATACACAGGAACTCCAATATAAAGCAGACTGATTTAGTTGTTCCTAGAACTGCTGGCCCACGCAGTTTCTCAGCGAAGAAGCAGTGTCAACAATGCGTGTCCACCCCGCACCATTCATCCAACGAAGAATTTAGTGCCACGGCTCTGCGAGGCAACCTCCGAAACTGGCCTGATATTGGAGTTCTTGTGTATCGAAATTACAGTGGTTTTTCATTAACATGCCAATGGGCATGTAGTTGTATTTCGACATGACGTCTTATCAGGATCTGGTCTCTATATGAAGTCCTGAGGACGCTCTGGTGTCCACTATAGAGAAATTATAGTAAAATTTACTATAATTTCAGTATTGAGAAGTACTAACTTCTCAATAGTCCACGAGTCAGTCATTTTAATATGTAGTACAATTTTCTAGTTTTAATAGTAAGGACTACTAATTTAAATAGTAAGGACTACTATTTTAAATAGTAAAACTTACTAATTGTAATAGTAAGGATTACTACTTTAAGTAGTGAGATCAACTAACTTATTTGTAAGACTAACTAATTTAATAGTAAGACGTACCCAGCTAACACAGTTACTAGTCCGAATAGTCACATAATTGTAACAAGATTAAAAAAACCAGTCACTGGTGACTTCCATGCTGGTCACCCAGTGACAATATATTTCCCACTCAAAGTAGTAACACATTACAAGCGAAGCAGGTAACATTATCCCGCCATTGTAATCACATGCTTGTAACAAAGTGATGTTTGGAAACGCAACGTGCAATGACAGCTTAACCTCAAAATATACATCGTTTCGGAATTATAATTATGAATATTTTTGCAAAAATGTTGGAAAGGAACATAATTAAACGATAAATAAGTTCCAGAAAAGGGAGATAATATGTGAACAAAGCTTTTATAAAAAAACAGATATTTATCAGCTGAACCCTTACGAAAAAGAAATTACATTATAGAGGTTAGACCCAAAATGTATATGTATAAATGAAGATCGCTGCCGGCTGTTACCGCCATGTTACTAGTCTGACAGGGAACGGTTGCAAACAAGCCTCCCTAGTAAACTACGGCGATTATGCCGTTACCTGCTAGGAGACTGAGATACAAGTAACAATTCCTCTGATAACATGGGATCATTCAGGAACCTTTCAGGATGGTAACAGGTTAGCTGGGTACTAATTAAAGTGGTCAGGCTTGCTACCTGAAAATAGTATGTACCATCGAAAGTTGTCGCGACAACAAGTAAAGTAGTAAGGACAACTACTAGCAATCTTGCGAATAAAAGTAGTAGCCCCAACCAGTTAAATAGCAGCGGCATATTTTACAAACTAAAGTAGTTGGCCCTACTACTTTATTAGTTGTCCCAACCAACTATTTTTTTCAGTGTGAGACGAAGAAAAAGGGTTGCGAAAGTAGAAACATAGAAAATGGGGTGTTGAAAGGCGGGTTTGAAATATGGTCAGGAGTACATAGTGAATCACATGGTAGTCAAGGGGTCGGTTTGATTATTAATGGAAAAGCAAGACAGCATATCAAAGATCAAGGATATGTATCGTCGAGATTGCTGTGGGTTAGAATGAAGGTAGGAATCAGAAGATTATTTACACTGAGAAAAATGAATAGTTGGGGCTACTGCCTTTTTATTAGTAAAGCATTCATTGGTTCTTACAACTGTTCAGTTAGTAACACCAACTAATCAAGTAGTCGGTTTAGGAAGCCGTTTGTAGTACTCGTGACTAGTTTACATTAGTAACGTTTTAGTAGTCAGAGTTACTAATAAATTAGTCATCTGTACTACTAATTGATTTTTCTGACAAATTAAAGTAGGTGGCTTAACTGTTTTATTTGCAACCGTGGTTGGTACGACTGAGAATGCGACAAAGGTACCAACATACCTGCGGTAAAACTAGGGAGAACGTTTAGACATGGCCGTCATAACTCGTTGCTCACTTGATGTCTCGTTCATCATTTATTGATGGAAGTGTCAGAAGTGTTGCAAAGTTTAGGCTTCGGGGATTATATCGAAGCATTTGAATGTATGTATAAGAAATTCAACAATCAAACGAGTTTTAAGTTTTACTGGAAATCCTAACCTACAAAGTGCATCTGCAATTAGAAAGATCCCAGTGGGCATGGGGACATCTTTTTTTAGAACGTCTTATCAGCTGAAATGACATCAGCGTCCCTAAGATGTCACAAAAAAAAGATGCCCGCGTGCCCACTGTGATCTTTTTAATTCAGATTTCGATAGTATAGTGACAGATATTTTAATTAGTCCCTGTGAAAAAAAGAAAATAGTTATACCTACAAATTTTGTAGTAGACATGACAAACTATATTAGTAAGTTCAACTACCTACAGACAGTCGTTTTGACAAACTGAAATAGTTAGTCTACCTAATAAAATAGTAACGGCAACTAATCGTTCCCCAACTAACAAAAATAGTTCTCACTACTAACTAAATAGCAGTACCATTATTTACTAACTAAAATAGTTGTCCCAACAATTTTATTAGTTGTCCCAACTAATCTTTTTTTTCAGTGTATCATAGCGTGCATTGCCGCAGTTGGTAGTGATCCAAGAGAAGTCAAAGACGCCTTCTGGGACACTTTAAATGATACAACAAGAACTTGTGATCGTGGTGAAAGAATCATTCTGCTAGGAGATATGAACGAATGGGTCGACGTCCAACGCCAGGGTACAGATACACAAAGGGTGCTAGGTAATTTTGGGGATTCAAGAAAAAATTATAACGGGAAATATTAGTTAGCTTATGCTTAGAAAAGGTCCTATTTATTATTATTATTATATTTATTTATACTTGGTTTAGACAAAATGATCCACATGTACACCTGGCGTAAAGGAAATAGCCACAGTATAATTGACTTCGTTATTGCGGATGAAAGACTAAGAGAAATAGTAAAATATACAAGAGTCATGAGGGGTTCCGAATGCAATACTGATCATTACCTTCTAGTCTCCAAAATAAACTTAGGGCGGGGATGGAGAAGAAAGAGAACCAAACAAACGAAACAAACAAGAATCAAGATTGATAATTTACAGAAACCGGAAGTGCGAATAGATTTTCAGAATAAGTTAAACGAGCGCATAGATAGGGCAACTTGGGAAGCGCTTATAATCAATAAAGATATAGAGGGCGCGACTAAAGTGCGTGGTACGGAGGTTGTAGGAAGAAAGTCTGGTGATGCATGGTGGAATGATGAAATTGAGGCAGCCGGACAAGAAAAGAAAGAAGCGTACGAGAGAACGTTGAACATCACAGATCTTAGCGATGAGAGAAATAGGCTAAAAAATGATTACAGAAGAAGAGAAAAAAAATACAAAACGACTTTGAAGGAAGCAAGAAACTAATATTTAAAAAGATGGAGGGAAGTAAAAGTACAGAATTTGTCAGCATGGGAAACAGCAAAGGTGAAATGCTATATGATACAGACGGGATAGTAGACGCTTTGAAAGACTATTTTAAAGAATTATTAGGAGGTGAAGCTATAGGACAACAGAACTGCGACATAGAACATAATGCATTAGAAAACCCAATTGAGAAAGTCTGTGTCACTGAAGTTGGAGATATAATTAAGAACTTAAAAAACGGTAAGGCTGCTGGTGTAGACAGTATTAGCGCTGAAATGCTTAAATACGGTGGCGAGTACATACCTCACAGGTTGTGCGAATTGATAAATTTATGTATCGAGACGGGGAAAGTCCCAGACGATTGGAGGAAAGCGATTATCGTACCAATATACAAAAGAAAGGGAGATAAAAAGTAAAAGCAACTGCAGTAATTACAGAGGTATCAGCCTACTATAAGTAGCGTCAGTAAAATATACTCAAAAATACTTATTCGTAGGGTAATGGAAATCACAGAAGGAAAGATATGGGAAGTCCAAAGTGGATTTATGCCAGGAAGATCATGTACAGATCAGATATTTAGCCTAAGACAGATCACAGAAAAAAGCTTGAGAGTAGGAAAGAAAATTTTTCTGTGCATTTATTGACCTAGAAAAAGAATTTGACAAAGTAAATAGAAATAAACTTTGGGAATTCCTTAAAGAGTCGGAGTCAAAGGATGGCTCCTACAAGCAATAAAAACAATATATGCAGGTAACAAAGCGAGTGTAAGGGTTAATGGGAAACTGAGTGACTGGTTCGATATTATGCAAGGCGTGAAACAAGGATGCGTTATGTCCTCATGGCTATTTATCATATTTATGGATAAGTGTCTAAGAATGGCCCTCTTCGACGAAGAAGGTGTAGATGTCGAAACAGTGATGGTACGTGGTTAGTTTTCGCAGATGACAAGATTGTTATGGCAGAAGCAATCGAGGACTTGCAAAGAATGTTGAATAAACTTAATACAAGCATGAAGAATATGGGCCTCAAAATTAACGTAAATAAAACAAAAATCATAGTATTTGAAGGAAAAGGTGATAAAACAATGTGCAACATTGTCCTAAATGATGAGAGATTAGAACAAGTTGATAAGTACATATATCTAGGTAGCCTGTTCACTAGTGACGGGAAGATAGATGGGGATCTAGATAGGCGCATAAACAAGGGTCAGAAGGTTATCGGTAGGGCAGGGTTCATTCTCAGAAGTAAAAATATATCAAAAAAAGCTAAAATGGCAATATATATATATATATATATATATATATATATATATATTTGTACCGACTGTGCTATACGGTAGCGAGACATGGACCCGTCAAGAAAAGGACACATGACACATGACACATGGGAAAGAAATCAGTTAAGATGGTTCGGACATGTTGAAAGAATGAAAGATGAACGTCTAACGAAACAAGTGCGCCAGCAAAAAAAAAACATTCTTGCTACAAAAAGATTCTGTGAAAAGGTCATCCACTACTGCACGCATGCTTACACACATCATACAATTCATAAGTATATTCTTGGTACATATACACAATTTAACTTAAACAATTACATTAAAGTACAATACATTACATACGATACAGTCGCACGCTTTTAACAATATTAACACTATTAAAAATCGAAAACGCTGTGACGGGTTTCGAACCACCTAATCACGGCTAACCTAACACTTAGAATATCGAGAAAAAAATCTCGGCTATAAAGTTAAAGGACGAGTACGTCAGGGCCGTACAAAAAAAAACATCTGGTCCCCGTTTCATGGCAATTTGTTATTGTAACATTTTATTAACCTTTCGGCAGTCGCGCTGTTGTAAAAAGTACAACAGTACCGATTTTTTTGGTACAAGTCGCAACTCGAATGCACGGGAGACGTGAGACCGCCATGTATGCCTTCCCCCACTCTTCCCTCACCACTTCACTCCTCAAAAATACTAACATCGATTTTTGGTCTCCAACCCTTAACGTTCAAAATCAACCCCCTTGACACGACGCATATATGACTTTGTCAAAAAACAATCTTTTTTAGAATTTCACAGTGTGAATAGAGTCTCTGATTTTTGGGCTCCTCAAAAATTCCAACACCCAATTTTGGGCTCCTACCCTTAACGTTAAAAAGCAACCCCTTGGTACCAGGCAGATGTGACTTTGTCAAAGAATTATCTTTTTTAGAAATTTACTTTGTAAATGAAGTTTCTGATGTCTGAGACTCAGAATTTTACATGGTGAATAGAGTCTCTGATTTTTGGGCTCCTTGAAAATTCAAACTCGAATTCATCGATAGGCAGTTGATTTTTTAGATCTAGGGGTGGTTTTTGCAAACAAAAAATCAAGCATTCGTGAGCCCAAGAAAAGCCCAACACTACTTTCTATTTTGTTTTTTCCATTTTTGAGTTTTTACTCAGGGGTTGTTTTTTTGTACGTAGGGTGGTTTTTGATAATTTTGTTTGGTGCATTTGAGAGCCCAATATAAGCCAAAAATTACGATGAACTCTATTTTGTTCAGATTTTATTTTTGACAGGAGGGTGGTTTTTTTGCACATAGGGGGTGGTTTTTTGAATTTTTTTCCGTGCATTTGAGAGCCCAAAATAAGCCCAAAATTGTGGTCTACTTTGTTTCTTCCTGGTTTGAGTTTTTATTTATGGGGTAGTTTTATTTCCGGTAGGGGTAGTTTTTGGAAATTGTTTGTTGGCGCGTTCAAGAGCCCAAAGAAATCCCAAAATTCTGTCGTCTTTGATTTTTAATTTTTTCAAATATTGATATAGGGGAGGTGCTGGCTTGAGTCAAGTCCACACCAAATTTGAATTTTCAAAAAAAGTAGTGGAGCCAAAAAATCGGCAATACAGCCGAAAAAACACCCAAAAAAGCCAAAAATTCTGATACAGAAAAATTTGGAAATTTCGATTGCGGAGGTGCTAGCTTGATGGACCTCAATAACACAAAACATGCACTGAAAAAAAGAATGTTTGGAACCAAGAAAATGCATTTACTTGAATCTTATTTCTTCGCATCAAGAAAATATTCTTTAATAGTAGTAATTTTTATTTAAACCAGACACATATCTTTTGTTGATCTAAAGAAATGAATTCTTTGGCTATATTTTCTTGATTCAAACAAATATTTCTTATATTCAAGAAAACCATTTCTTTGATTCCAAAGTTCTAGATTCGTTGAAATCTGATTAGTCGTTCAAAGAAATATTTATTTGATGCAATGAGTTCGATTCTTTGAGTTGATTTGGACGCATTTGAATCAATTAATTGTGCATACTTGAATCAAGTCTTTAAGTTTATTCAAATCAAAGTAATAATTATTTAATTCAAAAGAAAAATAATTAAATTAAAAATATATTTATTTGTTACAAAGAGTTCATGCATTTATACCAATGAAGCATTTATTTAGATGAACAAGATATTGTATTTACATAAATATTTATTTCTTCAGTTGAAGGAAATATTTCATTTGCTTACTAGAATTAAATTATTCATAGCAAATAAACATTTATTGCAACAAAGTAATTATTTTTTCAAATCAAACATTCAATAATTTAGCATAATTTGTTTCAATTGAATACTTCTTCAGATCAAAGAAATATGTTATTAAATTCAATATCCATGCTTTTGATTTGAAGAAATATTTCTTTGGCATTTATGGTGAGGGTTAAGTACGGCTTTCCGCCTTATAATTGCCATGTTGCGACAGCGTAGTGGTCATCGCTGTGGACTTGACACATGACGGACCCAAGTTCGATTCCTGCTGGAGGTGGATTTCTCATCAAATTTTTCTGTTTCAGGTTCATCAAGGTTTTAAATTATATGCGTTGTTTAAATTAAATATGTATAATAATAACAATGTTAATTATAATTTAAGCTGAAAGAATGCATTTGTTTATTTAGGAAAATATGTACTACAGTTGAAGTACGAACTACTTTATTGCACTCGCGCATGGTTTAGGCCAAAGAAATATTTGTTTGAATCAGTGGGATATTTTTTTGCTTCAAAGACTCAAAAATTTGATGCGAAGAAATAATTTTGTGAGCCTATAAAATATTTGCTTGACTTTAAAATATATTTCTTTCCATCAATTCAGATATTCTCATCTCAAAGAAATATTCATTCCCATTTATGGCACATTCATTTGGAACAATGAGTCATTTATTTGGTGTAAAATGTATATTTTTGTCTTTAATTAATATTTCTTTGATTTAAAGAAATATTTCCTCCGATTAATAGGTCGTATTTTTGAATCAAACAATGTTAACTTAATCCTATTAACATTTGTCTAGTTGAAAGAAATTCTTTGTTTTATTCAAAGTGCATATTTTTATTTGCCTCAAAAAAATATTTCTTTGAAAATAAACAGGACTTTCACTTACTTCAGCCAAGTAAAATTCACTTGGTACAAGTAATCCTTTTTTTCAGTGTGGGTGTTGTAAAAAGTACAACGCGCGACTACTCGTGTGAACAGAATGGGCGCGACTACCGAAAGGTTAATAAGCGGGCTTATACATTTGTAGGAAGTAAATAAAAACATTGGATAATTTTTTATTTGAAATTTTCTAACCTTAAAACTTTAAATTATTTAATTTTCAATATTTTAAATTTTTGCATGGCCTACCTTTTGAAAATACTATAACATTGTGCGTGCTATGCGCACACTTATTACCCTTTCTTTAGAAAAAGAACTCGGTTCATTTTCTAACATTTTGTTATAGATTTTACAGAAAATCTTATATTATTTGAGAACGTTGTACATGATTTACAGAAGTTTCCTTATTATAGCGAGAAAATTCCAGTGAATTCAATATGAATGACAATTTTTTCCACTTGCTTACAATTCTTTCATTTGGTGGAAAATTAGTTTTTTTATTGAAAATAATTTTTTTTTTACCTAAAAAGTGAACTAAATTTTGTTTTGAAATTTTTTTATAGACATTTAATCTTTTCGGTAGAGAATTCTTTTTTGGTAGAAAATTAACCATTTTAGTTAAAATTGATGTATTTTATTTAATTTCTTCGTTTAAAAAATAGTTTTTTCTTATTAAAAATTAATTTTTCAAACTGAAAATTTAACTCAATTTCTTCTCGAGATTCTTTTTCATACAAATTTAATCTTTTTGGTGAAAAATTCATTTGTTTAGTTGAAAATTCATTTTATTTGCTTAAAAACTTATTTCTTGAACTAAAAATTAAACCTTTGTATATTTTGTTCAAAGTGTATGTTTTTGAGTTGAAAATTCATCCATTTAGTTGAATTTTTTTTTTTTTTTTTTTGTAGAAAATCAACTTTTTTGGTTGAAGATGCAATTATTGGGTTGAAAATTCAATTAAAAATTAAAAATGTTGATGAAAAATTCATGTATTTTCTTAAAAATTATTCTTTTTTTGGTAGAAAATTAATCTTTTTGAAATTTAAGAATTTTAAATTAGATTAAAATCAAATCAAAGTACTGAAAATAGCCGTACATGGAATTTTTTAATCTTGAAAAAAACGGTCTCAAAATTTTTGAAAATGCTCTAACTTTTTGAATTTTTATCCAAAGTAGCTGTTTAACGAACTCGAATTTTCTTTTTGGCCCCTAAAACTGTGTGCTAAAGCAGAATCCAATCCCACTCCTCTTTGAAAAGTTATCCGGTATACAGGCGACAACGACAACGACGAGACGACAACGGCAGACACCGTCGTAAACCCGGATTATTCGCATTCAGGGGGTCTCGAAACGTGGAGATTTAAACAAATCCGCGATAGTCAGTTTTCACATAAAAACAATACATTCTCATTAAGATGAGAATGTAAAAATGTATAGGAGCGTTCACATATTACGTAACGTTATTTTCTACCTTTTTACCCCCCCCCCCCATGTAACAGACCGTAACATACTTCTGACCCCCCCCCCTCACTGCCGTTACGTAACATTTTTGGTATTATGTTTAAAAACATAATAGACGTTTTTTAAAGAAAAAAAGGTTTTTTAATATGACGTATTGTCTAGAAATAAATAAAACAATATTTTGATGTAACACTGATATTTTTTTAGTCATACAAATATTGAAATTACTGACAAGAAAAGAAGTATTATCAGTTTGTTTTTAAATTTACATAAATATAATTGTTATTCGATTCTTAAGAAAATTAAAAAAGATTTTTGAATATTTCAGATGTGTCAATAAATAATCTAGAAGATTTTAAAGACATTTTTTTATTGCGCAGGATCTTACAAAATATTAAGAAAAATTCGAGTCTTTCTAAAAGATATTTAGGACTTTTAGAAGTTTGGAAGAAATCAAAAACTATTTGATAAATTTTCGGAAATGTTTATAAGTTTTAAAATATTTTAAATCTATTCAAAACCTCTTAAATTCCCTGAAATATTTTTAACTGACTCGAATTTTTCTTAAAATTTTGAGAAATCATTGAAAATGTAAAAAAAATTGCTTCAAAATCTTCCAAACTTTCCCAGAAATTTTAAGAAAATTTGTTTATTCTCTTGAAACCTTTCAAAATTCTTTTAAAGCTTTTAAAGTTTTTGGTGGAAAAATTTAAAGATCTACATTTTGCTTTAAAATATTCTACACCATTTTTTGAAATTTTAGAATATCGTTCGAAATGTTTTAAAATCTTCTTCAATTTTTTTCATGTTCATTTTCCAAAATCAAAAATTATTTAAAATTTCCCCAAGAATCTGAAGAACATTCTTTTTTATAATCTTTTCAGAATTTCTAAACCTTCTAATCTTTTAAAATTATTCAAATTTTTTCTGAATTTCTTTTAAATTCTGCAACATTAAAAAAATTGCCTTAAAATTATTCAGCTTTTTTTTGACAATTTTATAAATCTTTTTAAATATTCTCTTTAAATTAGTTTTTCAAAATAAAAAATCATTTTTATTTTTCTTAGAAACCTAATAATTTTTTTTTTCATTTTCTTGAAACCTTACATACATACATTAATTAGCAGTTCGAACTCGAAAGTTCATTGCCTCACTACCCGATTCGGGTAGTGTTTCTAGGTGGATATTTACTACCAATGTGGGTCCACCACACCCACGACGGGCCAACAGCACGCAATATTCCTGAACGGTCACCCATCCAAGTACTAACCGCGCCCAACAATGCTTAACTTCAGTGATCTTACGAGAACTGGTGTTTTCAACGTGGTATCGCCGTTGGCGAAACCTTACAAATTTTTAAAAATATCTTTATACGTTTTAATTCTTTTTGAATCGTTTCAAAACTTCTAAATATCTCTTAAACTTACTGCGATTTTTTCTAAAATGATCTAATGTGGCAAAATTGCAAAATTTTGCTTTAAAATCTATTACACTCTTTTTAAAAATTTTAGGAAATAATTTAAAATATTTTGTAATCTTTTTCAATTTTCTCTCAGAATGCATTAAAAAAAGCTGTGGCTATTTGTCCCGAAAAATTGGGGGAGTTGTAAAAGGGGATGGACTAGTCGTCCCGAAAATTCGGGACGACTAGCCAAGCTTGTGAAAAATACTTCACTACTCATCCCGAATTTCGGGACGACGAGACACCCCGTAAAAAAAAATCATTTGAAATGTTCCCATGAATCTTGAGAATATTTTTTTCATTCTCTTGACATCCTGCCAAATTCAGTTTACCTAAAAATTGTTTAAGTCCTGAAAAATGAAAATTGTCTTGAAGTCTTGCATATTCTTTTTCCACACATTTTGAAATCTTCGAAACTTAGAATTATTCTTTTAAAATAAAACCTAAACCATCACCTTAAATCTTTCAAAATTATTAAAAAGCTTCTACATTTTTTTTTAATTCTTCGAACTAATTTTTTGCCCATAATTTCATTTTTCTCATCTCTTTGAAAATGTAAAATAGTTTACAAAATAGAGTGTGGTATCAAAATATTAAGAACATAATTATTACCCAATACTAAACAATTATTTACGATTTAGATTTTCTCACAATGTGTTCCATATTTTCGAGATATTTAGTAACATCG
>CAKNYM010035240.1:0-23159 GCA_932195095.1 Andricus curvator
GGCGATGAACTTTCGAGTTCGAATCGCTAATCGATAATAATAATAATTGTATACAGCGCTCCCGGCGAAAATTTGTGATGAATCCGGTTTAGTACCTGTATTCATCGTAGTGCAGCAGCGCCCCGCGCGCTAATTCAAATTAATTAAAAAATATTCTTCTCTACAATCCAGTTTCCTGTCTCAATGATTCAGAAAAGTTTTAGTTGCGCTTTTCGAAAGCTGTTACAAATTCCAGACCCTCGTCCAAAAAAAATATTAAGTGCTCACTCTTCAAAATTTTACGAGCTTGGTCCTTTGAAATATTCGGTTCAGGGAAACAAAGCATATCCTGTGGGGTCCGTTCCACAAGAAACTTTCCAGATACTTGTAACCAGCCAAGTCTGGCGCACATGTGTAAGTCATAAAACCCAACCCTCTCGAGAAAGACTTTTTCAATAGATTGAAACGCAAATCGAAAGCCCCCTTTTTTGTATCGACTCCGCTAGTTTTTCGTCTCCAAATTCTTGGGAAAGCGTGGGAACACTCTTTCTGAAAAATTCCTGAATTTTAACGACCTTCAGCAGGGACGGTTGGGAGGTCTTTTTAATTGCATTTTAGAAAACAGGAAATGACTCTGAGACTCAAAAAAGGGACGCACTGCGACTTGCGATGGGAAATTAACCCCATTACGAAAGCGATCACCTCCGTCACACTGTATATATATCGCACCTGTCAATAGATATGATTTAATTCAGAACTTTGAATTGTAATTTAAATATTTGCAGTTAGATTTTCATAAATTATAGATTAGGTTAGGATCGACCTGTAATTGAACCTTCTGATCATCATGTTATTAATCAAATCGATCATCGCTTATATTCAGGAAGCATCATCATCATTATTATTATTACTATTGTTATTATTATTGATAAATTTATTTACTGATGTATTTGTTTCGATAGGACCGATAGGTTATTCTGAGATTACTGAAATTAGTTCTCAATTAGTTAGATAAATATTACAGTTAGAATTAAATATCAGTAAGAAAATAAGCGATAAAATATCTTTGAAAGAATTAGGAGTTTAGGATTATAATCAATCGAAATTGAAACACTATTACCCAATTTGTATTTGTTCATAAAATTATCGATTCACTTTCAACTAAACAATTAATGTATGCTAAATTATACTGTGATAGAACTACGTTTGATGAGTCAGAGTTAGATGGTAATTGTTAAAGTTAGAAATTAATTTAAAAAAAAGGGCAAACATATATTTTTAGAGTATCAGGAGCTTAGGGTAAAATAGAAGTAAGAGCGAGTTTTAATTAGAACGTAATTATTCAGCTAGGAAATAATTGAGAAAGGGCAAATATATGTATTTCAAGTATTAGGAGTTTAGGGAAAAACAGAAGTATGAGTTCGAGCAGAAGCGAACGAAGCGAAGAAGAGGCCCAGCCACAGTGTCCAACCCCCTTTTGGTGGAGGGGCGCGGACCCACAGCAGCCCCTGCGTGGGCGAGGATCAACACTCGATCTCCGAGCTTAAAACCGTACGGTTGTTCTCTCATTGTAAACGTCGAGTCTCTGAATAAAAAATTCCATCTTTATTTTGTACACTCAAAATTCGGTCTTTTCCTCTTGTTGATTTTAAAATAAATTCTATTCATTTTTGATAAGACTTTCACCACAACGCGAGGCGAACTCTAGTTCCTCACAGCAAGGAATCTAACTCCTTTCCGCGGCGAAGTTCGACGGACATCGATGGTTTGAATTCAATTTTTTAATTTTCGCGCGCGAATCAATCTCCGGGCATTACAAATTGCCCGATCCCCCCATGCCTCTCAACCCGCATATTGCGCCAACCAACTCCTTTGCCCCCGCACTCTTCTCCCGCCGAACAAGTCTATCGAATAGCCGATACTCAGTCGGTACATACTTGAAAATATAAAATAAAAATTTTATATATACAAGATTTTTTAAATTATTATTTTCAATTATTCGAATAAATTTCACATTAAGGACATGTGTAGAAGATAAGATGTACTCTTGAATTTAATTAAAATGTAATTGTTTCGTAATAAATATTTTCAGCTGCTACATTTTTTATGGAAAAGATTAGTTATATTGCAATTAAAATGAACTGTTCATGAATAATGCAAGTGACAAATTTTCAATAGTAACTAATAATTAATAACCTTGTGATTGCATTACTCACATTTTTTGAAATACTCTATTATTTGAATAAAGTCAATTTTTATAATAATGCAGAAAATCGTTCTTTTGAAAAGGGAGCAGTAGAAATTCTACTAAATGAAACTCTACTTTTGCAAATTCTACACCGCTAATTCTACAGGCGAAAACTCTATACTCAAGGATATTTATTAAACAAATTAAATGTTCTAAATGTAAACACGGTAAAATTACACACCGTAAATTTTTACACAAAATAATTGAAATTTTCAAAGAATTTGTTGGAAGTATAGTGCTCCTGCTTTCTTCCTTTCTCCCTTCTCTATGCTCTCTCTTGAGGCGCCACCTAGTTTTGCCGCTGGCTCGCCGCTAGCACTCTCTGACTAACTAATAATGAGTTCGGACGTGTAATCGCGGTGTGTTCTTGTACTGAATAAAACCAAGACTAAACTTTATTTCTCTGCGTTGTTTCTTGACTGCCGCCTTAACACCGAAAGGTTATAGGCCCAGCACGCTTCCACTGCGCGCAAAATTTGGTGAAAAAGTGTATTTTTTGAGTGGTGGTCAAACATAAAGTCCATGGACAGCGAGATGGCAGAGGGCAACGAAGATGTGACGGTGACAAATGATGAGACTGGGGAGAAAAGTAACATGCTGGAAACAAGTAAGTCATCTCCTTTGTTATTATGCAAAAATGCAAGTAAAGCATTCTCATTAAAAGGTGCGGGTGAGGAGGAGTACGTTAATAACGTACATCAAAGATTTTGAAATGATCGCGATCGAAAGTTTAAAATATAAAAAGAAAAAGATAAAGGTGAGAAAATCGGAAATGTAAGTGAGAAAAATCCAGAAATTTCATATGGTATCAAATGTTATCGAAAGACACGCATTTCTCGGAACTCGAAACAAAGGTGCGAATCAAAACAAGTACCGGCCGGCGAGCGGCAACACGTAGCGTGGCGCATTGGAGTAAGAGAGAGAAAGATAATGAAATGATATGAGCTCAAGTACACGGTGTGGTTAAAAAAAAAAGAGATAGCGCTATAGAAATTCGAACGCTCTAATCGCTTCGTGCGTGTTTACGTCTCGCCGGTTTCCGTTTCGACTGACGAATGCAACAAAATTCTTCACGAAAAAGTTGCACGAAATGAAGAAATCAAAATATTAATACGTATTACAGTGGCAGCTTCACTTGAAAAACTGTGGATCCATTTGGAAAAACAATTTCAACTTGACAAGCTGCACAAAGGCGAGACTATCGCATTATCAATTGATGATGGAAAACTAATATTCAGGTGTGAAAAAGGCCAACAATATGTAACTGGTGAGTTGAAATAAATTAATTAAGGTGCGGGTGTGAAAATAATATGACCATAAATAAAATGCATATGTGTATGTAGGCTAGCATGTATGCACGTAATAAATAATGCACTCTTAAACAAAATTCCAATTCAATATATAAAATCAAAAATGTAGAGCTCTACTAATTGGAATAATCTAAATAGTGGTTCAATTGATTGAGTGTGTATGTTGAGTGCAGCATGCATACTCGGTCGGTTGGGGCGTGAGGGGAAGAGACCCTGTGTTCAGGTCTTCACCCTTTAGCTTATCTTGCGCTCAGCCATACTAGTTGTACAGTCAACTGAGCTTAAGACACCAGTCCTTGGATTCGATGAAAGTTCAATTGTTTACTAATAAAATATTTACAGAAAAGAGAATGTTTCCCAAACCCATTGACGAATTCTGGGAACTCTTGGACAAGTGGATCGAAGGCCAAATGCTGGAAGGATTGCCACCGAATATACCAAGGATGGGTGAACCACTAGAGATCATCGAGACCATGGGAGAAGGTGTGGATGAAAATGAAGGTGTGAAAGGTGTAGATGGTGAGGGTGAGAATGGCGCCAAAAGTGTGAACCAAGGTCAAGGAAATGGTGAGCATAAAGGTGCGCAGGACACGTTTCAAAGCATGATCCTAAAAAGACTCGATGATCTGACCACCGAGATCAAAAGCGGTAAACAGCCTGTGCCTCGCATTTTGCATAATGAAAAAATAAAAGTAGACGAGAGATATAAATTCGTTAATTTGAAAATTCCAAAAACTCAGCAATTTAAGATTGATCCATTAAAATCTGATAAAGAAAATTTGTTTTTGGTTCAAAATGAACTACAGAAACAGGAGGGGACCATTAAAGAGTTAAAAAACCTTGTATCTTCCTTATGCAATATGCACCAAAGCACCTGTGCTCATTTTAATAACACTGTTAGCGCGCTGGAGAAAGAATTGAATGAAAATAAAAATGAAAGTGCAAGCCTTAAAGAAGTATTGGATAAAACTAATTCTAAATTAGCTGAACAAAATAAAAAGTTGAATCAAATTGAAGATTGGTTAGAATATGAAGAGGAAGGTGAGCAAGGTGAGCAAGCTCTTCAAGGTGGGCAATCTATACAAGGTATGCTAGGTAATATGAACTTACAGGTGAGAGATAATAAGAATTTAAATAAAAACTCAAAATCTGGGAAATTTTTGGGGTCGGGTGAGGGTGATTTGTCTACAGGGGAGATTGTTAGTTTAATTCAAACTGAAGTACAAAAAGCTACAGAAAAATTGAATAAAAATGATACAGGCTTAAATTTAGATGGAGTAAACAATACATTAAAACTCGAGATCATGAATAAAAATAATTATTACAAAAGAGATTACAAGTTGAATAATTCAATGAAGTACGAAATGTTTTATGACTATTTTTCCTCTGAACTCAGAGCTTCTGATTTATTAAACATTATTGATGAAAATACTGACTTTACAAAGATTGATGCTAAAATTCTAGAAGATCAAAGATTCAAAGTAAGGGATATTTTAATTAATCATTTTGATACAAAATATCACGGTAAAATAATGAATTTGAAAAATCCGATTGATATCCTCAAAGCACTTAAAGATGCTAAAAGGTGTGAATCTAACGTAATATCTTAAACAACCAGAAAACAATTATACAACATGCAGTATATAATAGGTCAGACAACTGCTACTGAATTTATTGAAAAATTTGAGGATACAATCAGGGATTACGAAAATTCATCTGATGCCAAACCTTTATCGGATGATGAGAAAAAGGATGCACTTTTCAGTGCTGTCATGGTGTCTGTGCCTAACATACAAACTATTGAGTTTTTAAACAAAAGCTCAAATGGCAAAACTATGACTTATGAGGAAGTAAAACTGCTTGTTCTCAAGGATGAAGCAATACGCAATCACGGAGGTGCGAATAATCAGGTGCGTGCTGCAAATAATGCAACAGTTAATAAAGGAGCAGGTACGAGACCAAGTACGTCAAGGTGTGATGCTCATTGCTACAGTTGTGGTGCATATGACCATGTGGCAAGTAAATGCCCACATGGAGGTCAAAAGGTGTGCTACGTATGTAACAAACCAGGCCACATCAGTTCTGAATGTAGATACAACCAAGGCCAAGGACGTGGTCGAAGTAATTTCAATAGCATTCCAACTCGTGGTTATTGCGGTTCATTTAGGGGTCAAATGCGAGGCTACAAACGAAAGTCATACAATGACAAAGAATATCCAGATTATTCGAAAAGAGGTAGAACAAGAGGGTTTAGAGGTCTTGGTTGATCTAGGAGTAGAGGTGGTTACCGTGGGCAAAGCTCCAAAAACAGAGGCACAGGTCAGGCCCAATCAACTTCACAACCGAAGAACGAAAATTCTTCCGGAGGAAACAATAAAGGTGAGTGTTTGTATAATGAAACATATCTTAACTGGGATCTATCTTTGACTTCTGAGTTGAGTAGTTTAGAAATGGGAGCGTACATTACAAAAACTGATAGTGTAGGTCTAGATAAGTATATTTCAAAATTTGTAGCTGATTCCGGGGAACTGAGCACTTAACAAACTCTAAACTCATTTTTAAAACTTTGAATGAAAATAAACAAGGTATGATTAAATGTGCAAATAAAAACAAATCTGCTGATTTGAAAGCGGGGGGACTAGGTTAGTTTGAAATAATACTAGAAAATGGCGATTCTTTGAAAATAGATAAAGTAGTCTTTGCTGAAGCTCTCCAGGAAAATCTTTTGTCGTTGCGGAGATTTGCAGAAATGGGTTTGGCGATTTATTTAGATAAAGAAAAAATAGATATATTCAGTCCCGTTTCTAATCAAACGTTAATAAGTGGAATATATAAATGTCCTTATTGGATAATTGAATTAAACATTAATAACAGTGGCAGCTATGAAAATGTTCCTACTGTTACTAATAGACGAGTTTTTGCAAACTTGGTTGACAAGAGTCCCAAGAAGCATATGACAAGGAGTGAAACAGCAAAATTAAACTTATTAGAAAAAGAGTCCAATGAGATACCTATGAACACATCTGACAGTATAGAAAATTCGCCTTCGATCAAGGTGAGCGATGATTCTCATGGTGAGATTGGTGAGTCAGACGAGAGTAATAAAATGGAAGCACTTAAGCCATCAAATTTTGATATCACGATATGGGACCGAAAATTACACAGTGCAGAAGATGTGCCAGTAGTTGAAATAACAGAAGTCAAATCACCATTCTCTAGAGAGAATAAAATGTTTATTAAAAATAATAAAGCTATGTTGTAGCATGTAACCCGGTAACAAGGAGTTCATTGAGACGCATAGAATGGCATTTAAAAAAGTAGACACATCAATGCCTTGAAATGCGTACTAATTGCATTTTTGTCCGAAATGCCATTAAATGCGTTTTACGGCTTGAATCTTGTCTCGTTCCAATCATTTTCAATGCGCACAAATGAAAAGGCATTAAACTGACGTCATGGTAATACTGTTAAGTGAATTGGCGTTAATGCTATTTAATGCGGTTCGCCGAGCCACCCACTTGAATGCCATACAATGTATTTCATGGCAAAAAGTATTGAATCGGGTTAATGCCATTCAATGCTGTTTCGAGATATTTTCAGTTGAATGCCATACAATGCCTTCTGCGGCAGATTGCATTGACAAGGCTAATGCCATTTAAGAAGAATAGGAACTGAGGAACAGACGCGAAAGTGATATAGTAGCCGCGAAGCATTCTCCATCGCAAAAATACCACATCCTCGCCTCTCTGAATAACGGCGGAAAGGCCAACATACGAGAGGGAGTAATATTAAATTTAGCAGGTAAGTTGAAAAGCTTTTCAATTTAAGGCCATGTGAGCGTAACCTCAACATTTTTTTTACATTTTTTTCAAAACCAATTTACGTTCACACCAAACGCGATATCGAATTGAAAATTTGGGAAATCTAATGAGAAACAACCCTGGCGGACCGGCCGAACGCATGCGTTACGCTGCAGCGTAACGGTAAAGTAATGGTAAAGTAATATGGCATTACAACTAATAAACAAACCAAATAAATATGTAAACAGTTGCAAATAAAAAAACGAAGTTGCTGTCATTAAAGTCGGACCCCTGCATGTTGGCAACCCGCTTGAAGCCGCCGTTACCAAACTGCCAACATGCAGGGGCCCGACTTCAATGACTTCGTTTTTTTATTTTTTAACGCTGAAAAATAAACTTGTTGCAATTACGACATGACCCTTTAACGTAAATTTTAACGTATTATTATAATTGCAACTTTTCTTTATTCACACAAACTTTCATATCGATATCTCATTTCGTGTGGAATTGGCATGATAAAAAATATGTCGGTAAAGTACAAATCGGATAAGTGTTACATACGCTTAAGGATTTTGAAAGGTTTTGAGATAATAAAAAAAATTTCTTCAGATTCGTGGGAAAATTTGAAATGTTTTTTCACTTTGCAAAATTAATTTTACAAGAATAATAAAGAATATTTAAAAATAAATTTTGAAGAATAAATAATAATTCAACAATTATTAATTTAGAAACAATCGAGTTAGTTTAAGAGATATTTAAAAGTTTTGAGAAGATTTGAAAATAATTAAAAATTTGTAAAGATTTTATGAACATTCCTAGGAAATTTGAAAATGATTTTTTATTTTGAAAAAAAAAATTCGAAGAGAATATTTAAATAGATTTTGAAAGATTTTAATGCTTTTTAAAAATTTTACAGTTTTTTTTTAATTTGAGCAAAAATTAGAATTTAATTTGAAATTCTAGAAGAAAATTTATAATAATTTTTTATTTTCAAAAAGTAATTCAAAGAGAATATTTCCAAAGATGTCAAAACGAAAACAGATTTTGCCGTATAAATAACAATCGAACGCTGTGATCCCTGTTATTGTTTAACTTGCAATTTTAGATGCATTCAGTACATAATTGTTGCAAATAAATAGATTTGAGTAATTTTCTGAGGAATGTCAATTTCAATTAATATTAGTGAATTCTCATGTAACCTCTTTCCTGTTAATATGTCTTCTTTCAAAGTTTTACATTCAGTCCTTATTCTCACAGCCTTCACGATTTACTTCGAATGAAAATCTGCCACCTACATCTGTGAGTAACCCCACCCAGGAAATTAAACGAATCAAAAAGAGTTTGCGTTAATACGAAGAAAAATTGAAGAAAATAACCGAGAAGTACGAGCAGGTTAAGGAAGAAGTGAAGAGTTTGGAACAAGCTTTGAGCGAATCGGATGCTTATGCAGATTCACTCAGAGAAGAGCGCACCGCAATGAATGAAAAAATGGCGTTACTAAGAAAACTGAATTGAACTGAACTGAACTGAAAAAATTGAATATTTCAAAGTAAAAGCTTCGGAAAATCTAGAAATATAAATTTGTATAAAAAAAGAAAAATCTGATTCGTCATAAAAATTGATTCGACAAATTTTTCTAAAATCAAAATTTAAACTTTTTAAATTACTTTCAGTAAATTTGAATCGTTTAGAAATTAACAATTAAAAAATTTTAATTATACTTTTCGAAATTCAACCATTTCAATTTTAATCGCAAAAATTAAACTTATGATAGGGGGAAATTGAAAATTTAGCGCTTGTCATGAAAATTCAGAATTATATTCTAAAATTGTAAGCATTAAAAATTGAAGAAATTATTCAATTATTCAATAGAAAAATGTTTTTTTTTTTTAACTGAGTTTGAAATGTCGAACTTTTTGGAACATTTTTCTAATAAAAAAAAAAACTTCAATATTCAATGCCTGGATCTAAAATCTGCTCATTTTTAAGGCTTAAATTTGAGAAATTGTTTTAATTTGTCATTGTTTTGAATTTATTCTGAAGGCATTTCATTCAAAATTCTTTGATTACAAATCCTTTAAACTGAAAAGCGTGCAACTATCAAGTCTTTTAATTTGATACTCTATGGTTTCGAAAAATTTAAGAAATCAGACAGTTTTGTACGTTTAAAATTGAAACCAAACTATTCAGACAATTTAAATATAAAATTATTAAATTTAAAACTGACTAATATTGAAAACAAACAATAATTTAAAATATTTAAATCTAAAATTATTCAATTAAAAACTAAAAAAAAAAATGCTTTTAATATGAAAATTTTCAATTTTGAAATATTTTAAAATGAAATTGGAATTGGTTTGAATACAAAAAAGTTTTTATATCACAATTGTTCGCGGCTAATTTTTTTTTACTTTTAAATGAAGTTCGGATTTGTTTAAGTTTCAAGTTTTTGTAGTATACATTTTTTCATTTTTTAATATTTTTCATTTAAAATTACTTTTTATTCTGAACGTTTTGTATAACGATTCTGTTTTACAGGGTTTATAATTGAAACTTTTTCCATTTTGAACGATGCAAAAAAGGTGAAATTATTTTTTGATTTTCTATTTAAATTTGTCTAATCAATTTTTATGTTAAATCATAATTTCTTAAATTGAATAAAAATTTAGATTTCTAGAACTTCAGAAGCTTTTACTTTGAAATATTAAATTTAGTTTTCAGTTTCTAATTGTAAAATTATAGTCGCTTCTCATTTAAATTTATAAAAATTCAAATGTTTTTACTTTTGAATCATTCCATTTTGAATGCTTTTATTGATCAATCATAGTTTTCATTCCTCTGAATTTTACATGATCTATATCTGAAAATTTTAATTAAAAAATATTCAATTTTCAACGTTTGAAAATCGTCCTCTTTCGAAATTTTAATCTGAAATCATTCAATTCCGAGATTCTTGAATCCAAAGTAAAATTGTTAAATTCTGAACGCTTGGAATTAGAAATAATTAAAATTCCTCCCTAATTAAATTCAATTTTAATTTGAAATTATCCCATTTTAAACTCTTTTATTCGCAAATGACATAAGTTCAATTCCTTTTGATTTCATTCGAAATATCGTCATTTTCCAAAATTTTACCTATCTACAATATTTCGAATTGGAACATTTTAAATACAAAATCATTTTATAATTTTTTTTAAATTTCAAACGCTTTCAATTCGAAATTATCAAGAACAAATGATGGTCTAGCCGTGGTTCTCCGCGTGTGAGAGCCGAGCGGCGCTCGACAGCTAACTTCACAGTGGTTCTACTCCGCTCTCTAATTATAACTCTATACCAAAAAGCCAGTGATATTTGTTTAGATTAGTTTTAAGTATTTAAATCTTTCTTCGTTCGTTCAGTACAATAATGTTTGTACTATAAAATAGAAAGTATTATGTTGAAATGCCAAAAATAATATCCATCTTAGTTTGTTTAAATTAATTTTTAGCATCACAATCTTCGTTCAGTACAAAAATATAACAATTTATGTACGATAAAACAAGAAGCATTATAATACGATGTATTTTGAAATAAAAGCTTAAAAATACGTTCTTTTGTAAATTATTATTTCGTAAATTCCACCGTTTCGCATTGAAGCGCATACATATTAATTCCGTTATGTAGCATATACTCAGTTTCCTTCATTTCAATGCCATTAAATGCCCTTTCATTAACTTCACATTCATGCCAATGCCTTTTAATGCTGTTCATTTTAAGTTTTCATTTCAATGCGTTCCAATGAACTCCTTGTTACCGGGAAGGTTTGGGCATGCTTCAATAGCTTATTTGAAGTCTCTACAACAAAAATTTTCGAACAATAAAGAATTGAGTCAGGCTGTATTTGATGAATCAATTTTGGATTGTGAGGTGTGTTTAATATCAAAATTTAACAAATTACCCTTTCTATGTTCACGAACTCGAGCAACAGCCCCTTTACAGATCATTCACTCAGACGTAATGGGACCCATTACTCCAGTTGCTTATCCTAAGGGGTATAGATTTATATCCGTATTCATAGATGATTACTCTCGTCTGGCAATGGCTTATCCAATGAAGGCGAAAAGTGAGACAGGACTTTGTCTAGAAATGTTTGTTAGAAGCGCTAGAAATTTATTGAGATATGACGCGAAGGTGTGTCAGGGCACCTTATGAACTAAGAGAGACATATGCTCCAGTCTCAAGATTGCCGTTAGTGCGTGCTGTACTAGCTATAACAAATAAATTTGATTTCGACATTTGTCAGTTTTATGTGAAAACGGCTTTCTTGAATGGTGTACTCGATGAAGAAATTTATATGTTAATTCCTGAAGGTACGTCTCACTCTGATAAAGAAAGGAAAGAAAAGGTGTGTCAACTGAAACGAGCTTTGTATGGCTTACGCATTAGTCCAAAGAAATGGCATAATAGATTTACTGAAACTGTAATAAAACTGGGTCTGAAAAATTCCGATTTAGAGCCTTGTCTTTTTATATGGCAAGAGTGTGAAAAATTGTTGATTCTGTTGTTATATGTTGATGATATTCTGCTTGTAAGTAACGATAAATTAAAAATGAAACTAGTGCAGGAAACACTGAGCAAGGAATTTGAGATGACAATTTTAGGTGAGCCAAAAGAATTTTTAGGTATAAATTTAAGGAGAGACAGATCGAATAAAATAATTGAGCTAAATCAAGAAAAGTACATTGACAAAATATTAGAAAGATTCGGCTTCAATGAATCTCATCCTAAAAGGACACCAATGGTTACAACTCAAGTTTCTAATCATGAGATAAAACAAAGAGAACGTGAATTCAATGATAATATTTTATCAAAAACTGAAAACCCAGAAAATGTTCCTTACAGAGAAGCAGTAGGTAGCTTACTTTATTTAGCTGGTGCAACGAGGCCAGATATCTCATTCACCGTAAATATTTTAAGCAGACATCAAGTCGATCCTAAAGAAAGTGATTGGGAAATGGTTAAACGAGTTTTTCGCTACTTAAAAGGAACTAAAAGGTTGAGTTTGAGATATAGAGCTGAGCTGGATGATTTAACAGGTTTTTCTGACGCTAGTTTCGCAGATTGCAGAAACTCCATAACTACTTGTGGTTTTCTTGTTAGATTATTTGGCGACACCATCACTTGGCGAACTCACAAACAGAGCCAAGTAGCTCTTTCAACTTGTGAAGCAGAATATGTTATCATGAGTGACGCGAGTAGAGAAATGATCTCAATGTATAATTCTTTGTCACTAATTCTCAAGGAATCTCAAAGATTGCTTCCAATGAAGCTATGGTGCGATAATAAAGCTGCGATAATAGTCGCCGAAACTAATGGAAGCAATAAATTAAGACATAGAGTAGAAGTTAAAGAACACTTTGTTAAGGAGTGCATTAATAGAGGCTTAATCAAGCTTGGTTGGGTGAAGTCACAAGATCAATTAGCTGATCTTTTAACTAAACCCCTTTCATTTGTTCTACATAAGAAATTGGTGTGTTTAATTTTAAATACCGATTACTAATATATTATTCTAAAAATGCTATCTTTTACAGACAGCAAATAGGAGCCAAAGGAGTGATCAAATGCGGTACGAATAGGCGAATTAAAGGTGTGATGAAGTGTTTTGATGCTGAGGTGAGAATATGAGGAAAGCAGTCGGGAGGGAGTGTTGGAAGTATAGTGCTCCTGCTTTCTTCCTTTCTCCCTTCTCTATGCTCTCTCTTGAGGCGCCACCTAGTTTTGCCGCTGGCTCGGCGCTAGCACTCTCTGACTAACTAATAATGAGTTCGGACGTGTAATCGCGGTGTGTTCTTGTACTGAATAAAACCAAGACTAAACTTTATTTCTCTGCGTTGTTTCTTGACTGCCGCCTTAACAACGAAAGAATTATTTATTAAAATATTTTGTGTAGAATTTTTGTTGTTGTGTAGAGTTAATTTAAAATCACAAAATTTAAAGTATTACTTTGTTTAGGAGTATTACTTTGTAGGATTCATGACCATATTGAGTTAAAATTGAAAATAATCAATTTGTTTAATAAATATGATTGTGTAGAGTTCTCGCGTGTAGAGTTAGCGATTTAAAGTTTTTAGATGTAGAGTTAAATTTTATAGAATCACTACCACCTACCTCACGGTTATTATATTAAGTAAACAATAATTCGTAAATTTTTATGTTTGCGTACTTGATTATGAATTAAATAAATTAGAATTAAACAATACAATTGTATAATAGAATTATTTTTTATTTTATTCGATTTTTTTATATATAATATTTGATAAACTTATTAAGATTTTACTATTAGTGAAGTGAGTACCAGTAACAATAATCGAATAATGCGAAAATTTAACTTTTTGGTAGAAAATTAACTTTTTTGTTAAAAAATCATATTTTTGGGTTGGAAATTCCCCCGTTTTATAGATATATCATCCTTTTGGCTTTAAAATTCAACAATTTTGTTGAAACCTCGTCTTTTTGCTTCCTCATAGAGGAAGCTTTGTAAAGGTAACATATTCCAAAATTTCTAAATTCATTTGATTGAACCTTCCCCAATTTAAAAATGTGTAATACAATGTTCTATGCAATTGTCCGGATGTGTGTGTTTGTATGTGTGTGGATGTATGGATGTGTGGATGTGTAGATGTGTGGATGTCACGCCTTTTTGTGAGAATGATAACTTGAAAACGGTCGCAGATAAATTGATTAAATTTGGAGGGCTTATTTTCCCTACTAATATCATGAAACTGACCGAAGGATTTCTAAAAATATTTGTTGCATTTTTTCTGAGCACTTAATAATATTTGAAAAATCGGTTTTTTATAGTAAAACTTTTTTCATTAACATAATTCAAAGTTGATGCAAGAATATAAAAGATCCCTTGGTTTGACACGAATCGATTGACCTATAATATTAATACATTTTATTAAAGAGTAGGGAAGTTATGGTAATTTACATATTGTGAAAATCGGTTTTTTATAGTAAAACTTTTTTCATTATCATAATTCAAAGTTGATGCAAGAACAGAAAAGATGTGTTGATTCGAGACGAATCGATTGACTTATAGTATTGATACATTTTATGGAACAGTAAGGAAGCTATGGTAATGCATAATATTTGAAAATACGGTTTTTTAAAGTAAAACTTTTTTCTTCAACATAATTTAAAGTTGATGCAAGAATATAAAAGATTCCTTGGTTCGAAACGAATCGATTGACCTATAATATTAATACATTTTATTAAAGAGTATGGAAGTTATGTGATTTATATATTTTGAAAATCGGTTTTTTATAGTAAAACTTTTTTCACTAACATAATTCAAAATTGATGCAAGAACGGAAAAGATTCCTTGATTCAAGGCAAATCGATTGATCTATAATATTAATACACTTTATTGAAGATTAAGGAAGTTATGCTCATTTACAATATTTGAGTCATCTGCTCCAAACAGAAAAACTTTTTTCATTGACATAATTCAAAGTTGACGCATGAATAGAAAAGAATTTTGGATCCTAAGTTTTCAAATAGGGTAATTCTGACAATTTTTGTAAAGAAATCATAAAGCTGTGAGAGGGATAGGGTGCTACAGAACTTTTCCCATCCCTTTTCCAGCTCGAAAAATTATCATTTCGAATATAAAATTTGATTTGTCTGATTTGTCTTTGTGTTAAAAAAATTTTTTGTATTATTTTGTAGTTTTGCATTTTTTGTACATTTCTATTTTTAAATTGATCAGAATGAAGACTTTGGTTTGTCTATTATTAAAAAAAATAACTAATGCTTCCTCTATGAGGAAGCAAATACGTACATTTGCTAACGGGAAGCAAAGTGCTCGTGAAATGAGCACCATATAATTATAAATACAAACAAAGTGGAAACACTCGAGATCGAATTCACAGCTATTTTTAGCAATAATCTTTTTGCTGGAAAATTCATCACTTTGGTTGAAAATTGAACGACTTTGGTTGAAAGTTGAACTTGTTTGTTAAGAATTCATATTCGTTAAGATTCACCTCCTTTGGTTGACAATTTAACTATTCCATTTTTAGAAAATTAATCTTCTGGGTTAGAAAGTCATCTTTTGAATTGAACTCTTGTTGAAAATTCCTTTTTTTAAAAAGATTTATCACTTTAGTTTAAATTTTATCTCTTTGGTTGAAAATGTAACTATTTTGTTGACAATTCGTTTTTTTTGTTCAAAATTTATTTTTTTAACTGAAAATTGCACCTATCCATTTTTTGTTAGAAATGTATCCTTTTATAAGTTGAAAATTCAACTTTTTGGCACTTTCATGTATTTTCTTGAAAATTCGTCTTTATGGTCGAAAATTAATCTTTTTGGTTATAAATTCATTCTTTTTGATTAAAAATGTAACTGTTTGAGTCAAAATTAGTCTGGTTTGGTCAAGGATTTAACAATTTGAAAGAAAATTAAAGTATTCGGATGAAAAGTAACTTTTTTGTTCTTCTTTATTCATAATGTGTCCCCTAAGGGTTTACATGACTTCCATTTCTTACAACACTTCCTTCTACATGTTTTATAAAATCTTATCCTTACTATTTACAGTTATTTACACCTATTTACAGAAAATCTTATATCTATATCCTTAGTTCTATTTTTTGACGATAGCGCAATTTGGGACGTGTTAGCGAACGAGTGAGCGAGCGATCGAAAGCGAGAGTGCCAGCGAGAGAGAGGGAGAGAGAGAGAGAGAGAGAGAGAGAGCGGTAACGCAAATGCATCTTGATTTACTTATGCTATTACATAACCATTACTTACTAATTTTTACGCTTCTAATTTAAGCGACTTCCGTTTCCTTTTTCTTTCACTTCTCTTGTAACTCCATTTTGCCATTTTTTTGCATTCATTCTTTCTGATTTGCTCCCCAAGCACCCTCTAACTTCTTCATCCACTCATCCCCCAAACCATCCTCCCCTAAAATCTTGACCACATTCTCTTACCAGTTTCCTTTATCTTCCATTCCTCTCCTACATCCTTCCCATACATGCTCCCATGTTTCTTCTTCCCATTCACAGATTCTGCACTTCCTGTTCTCTTTCTTTTCCCAGTACATACCTGCCTTTACCTCGTTTCTCAATCTAAATCTTGCTATTCTGGTCCATCTTTTCTCTCCCCATCCCTTTTCTAAATACTTTGGTACTCCTTCCTTTTTATCATCTTATACCATTTATTATATTTTGATTCCTCAATCATGACTCCAGTCCCGTCTTCTATATCTCTAGCCTTAAAGAACTCCCTCCTTCTTTCTTCCCATCTCGTTAATTCCACCGCCCTCCCTCTTCTTTCTTCTACCTCCATCAAACACTTTCTCGATAACTCCCCTCCATTACCCTCCCTCAGCTTCGTCTAAAAATTCCATGCCCTCTTTCCCGCTCTAGTACTTAATTTATCCCTTTGCGCTTCTTCTCTCACCATATATCGCGGCGTTCTCCAGTCTACCCCTAGCATCCACCTTATATACCTTTCTTGTAAACTCTCAATCTCGTTCCTTTCATTCCATCCCCATATCTCTGCTCCATAACCTAATACCGGCCATACCAACGTATCCAATAACCAGATTCTCCTTCTCCAATTTTTTTTAAACCTTCTTTTTCCTATGTCCCATATCTGTTTCATTACCCCTGCTGATTTTTTTATCCTTTCTCTTATATGAGCTCTATGATCTCCATTTGCTTTCAAGGCATATCCCAAATATTTAAACTCTTTTACTTCTTCTAATTTTATTCCCTTCCATCTCCCCGTCCATTCTTTCTTTTTCTATTTTCTCCTGCATATCACCGTTCACATAAACCCCCACTATCTTCTACCTCTCTCCTCCCATATTTATCTCTTCTACTATTAATTCCTTCTTTATGTTCCTTCAACTATTTTTTGTCCTTCTCTGTTATACATTCGTTCCTTACTTCCATCACCATTCCTCCCATTGCTCTGCCTTTTTTATTCTTCCTCTTTTCATTTTAAACCTGCCATTTGTAACCTCTTGGTAATCTTCCCCTTACTCTTTCCCATCCCTTTTTCATCTAGCCACGTCTCCGTCATTGCTACTACATCCCATTGTGTCAAATTTCTCATAAACTCCCTATCCTTTTTTTCTAAGCCTGCTATATTCCAGTAGCATATCTTCCAATCTTCCCTACTTTTGTTTCTCGTCTCTTTTTGTTTCGTACTATTTATTATTTTTTTATCTACCGTTCCTTTCTCTCCTAGTTTCCCGACACCTCATTATTTACTATCTCTTCCCTGTCCTTGTCCCAATTCCACCAAACACCTTCTATCTGTATTCTCCCATACTCACCCAATGTTCTTCTTCCCTTTTTTCTTTTCTCTTCTGCTATTTTCCTTAACTTATACTGCATGTTCATTTCTACCCATGTCAAATCACCATCTATTCTCTCCGAGCTTCCATATAACACCCTCTTCTTTGTCATCACTTCCCTCTTATGTTCCCGTTTCTTTAGCTTCACAAGTACCATTCTCTCCCCTCTTCGCTCTTCCCTTCCTACACTTCACACTTCCTCTATCTCTACCTTAGCATCAATCCTTTTGAGTACTTCTTCCACTCCGTCTATCAGATCCTTTCCCTCTAATCTTAGACCCTTTATTAATATGTTTCTTTTTCTTTCTTCTCTCTCTTTCTTTTCTATTTTTTGTTCTATTTTTCTCAACCTTTCCTTCTCCTTATTCCCACTCTCCCCATCTCAAAACTCACGGTTTGAGCTTTCTATTTTTTTTATTTTGACTTCCAACTCATCAACCTTTTTATTCGGCTCTTCCTTCTTTTCTAGTCTTTGCTCCAACATCTGCATCCTTTTCTCTAGCTTTTCCCTGACTTCTTCCCATTTCCGCATTTCTTTCCTAAGTTCAACCATTTCCTGCCTAATTTATTTCCTTATTTCCTCTACCCTTTTCTCCTGCTTTTCTTCATACATCCCCATTACTTCTATCATCATTTCGCGCGTTTCCTTCAATCTTTCCTTTTCCAACGGATCTTTAGCCTCAGCTCTGTCTCTTTCTGTCCCCTTATTTTTCTCATCCTTCTCTACAAAACTATGTTTTTCCGGCGGCGATCTATACATTTTTGGATTTTTCAAGCTTGACCCTCTATCTTCCTTGTCTTCACTGCTTCCCCTCTCCCCTCTCATCCTTTTGATGAATGCCTCAATCGATCCCACGCTCTACGCCCTTAATCTATCCTTTTCTACCGTTTTCCTATACTTTCCCCTTGCCCTGCTTTCTTTGTTCTCACCTGTCGGTGTACTGAAAACGTCCAGGGGTGCTATTCTTGAGTTCACTCGACTTTTTTTCGCATGCGAAAATTTTCGAGCGGTAGTTTCGTGTACGAAAAATTGTCGAGTGCGGTTGGTATTCTTGAACGCCACTCGAAGTTCTTTCGAAGGCGAAGTCGTATGCGAAGTGTAGTGCGACGTTGCCGATATGTCAAAGTAGTGAATCGGCCAATCAAATGCTGAGTAGAGAAGTAAGCGTGAAACATAATTATATCATTTTGCCGCGCATTCTAAAGTTCAAGGCATCTAACATTTAGTTATTTGTAGTGATGATCGCACATGTGAAATGAGCAGCTTGTGTTTTCACCCTGGCGAAAGTATCAGATAGGAATTCCTTCCGAACCAATCCGAAGTCATCCGAATAATTCCAGAATCTGTATCCGAACCAATCTGAGTTAATTCGAACCAAGCCGAAAAAATTTCTACATTTCGTTCGATCCAAATCGGTCAAAAATTAATCCGACTCAATCCGAATAAATCCGAAACAAATTTTCAATCCGAATGAATCCGAACTCGGATTGACCTAAAACTATTATCTATCCGAATGAATCCAATTCAATCCGAACTCG
Organism: Andricus curvator; assembly: GCA_932195095.1. Classification (NCBI taxonomy): domain Eukaryota; kingdom Metazoa; phylum Arthropoda; class Insecta; order Hymenoptera; family Cynipidae; genus Andricus; species Andricus curvator. The sequence goes on from CAKNYM010035240.1 coordinate 19,229, forward strand.
GATTCATTCGGATTGGACATTCAGTGGATATAAATCAGAGTGCGGATTGATTCGGATTGAATCTTTAGTTCGTTTTGGGGTTCGGATTGAACCGAATTGAGTCGGATTAATTTTTAAACGATTTGAGTCGAACGAAATGTAGAAATTTTTTCGGATTGGTTCGAATACAAATTCCGGAATGATTCGGATTGGTTCAGAAGGAATTCCTATACGATACTTTTGCCAGGACATGACATATTTATACAAATATTTATACAGGTAACTCAAAAGGATCATCACGTTTATGAATTCCCATTCTATTATATGCATGTCTTGCTGCATCATCTAACAGCTCAATAACGTTTACGTTAATTATGTCTCGTAATGTCATGATTATATGACAGCAGAATTCTATAAGTTTTATTAGGTTATGTTATTCATCATATCTTTCTCCACCTGCCACCATGATGCTTCCCACTTTCACAGATTTTACTACTTTCGCATACGACTTTCAGTTTCGAATGCCTCTAACCCACTCGTTGCAAATTATTCGAAAATTTTCGTATACGAAACCGAACGAACGACTTGAGAATACCGATTTCATACTACTCGACTATTTTCGTACACGAAAAACCGTCGAGTGAACTCAAGAATAGCACCCCTGGTCTAAATCCCTGCTTTCCTCGCTGGTACTCGCTCCGCTAGCCATGAATTCAATTCAAACTATCCCGCCTTCTATCTTTCTCTCCCCGGTAACAAAGAGTTCATTGAGACGCATAGAATGGCATTTAAAAAAGTAGACACTTCAATGCCTTGAAATGCGTACGAATTGCATTTTTGTCCGAAATGCAATTAAATGCGTTTTATGGCTTGAATCTTGTCTCGTTCCAATCATTTTCAATGCGCACAAATGAAAAGGCATTAAACTGACATCATGGTAATACTGTTAAGTGAATTGGCGTTAATGCTATTTAATGCGGTTCGCCGAGCCACCCGCTTGAATGCCATACAATGCCTTTCATGACGCAAAGTACTGAATTGGGTTAATGCCATTTAATGCGGTTCGCCGAGCTACCCACTTGAATGCCATACAATGCCTTTCATGGCACAAAGTATTGAATCGGGTTAATGCCATTCAATGCTGTTTCGAGATCTTTTCAGTTGAATGCCATACAATGCCTTCTGCGGCAGATTGCATTGACAAGGCTAATGCCATTTAAGAAGAATAGGAACCATATAGGAACTGAGGAACATACGCGAAAGTGATATAGTAGCCGAAAAGTGAGCATGGTCATAGTATTTCGTTGTTTATTCTCGCATTCTGATACTTTTTAATAATAACTGCAAGATGTTCGCGTATGTGATTTTACTCTCGCGTAACGTTTCAACAAAAGTTCATAAGTCAAGAATAAAAAAATATGATGCCGCGAAGCATTCTCCATCGCAAAAATACCACATCCTCGTCTCTCTGAATAACGGCGGAAAGGCCGACATACAGGAGGGAGTAATATTAAATTTAGCAGGTAAGTTGAAAAGCTTTTCAATTTAAGGCCATGTGAGCGTAACCTCAAAAATTTGTTTTACATTTTTTTCAAAACCAACTTACGTACACACGAAACGCGATATCGAGTTGAAAATTTGGGAAATCAAATGAGAAACACTAAGAAACGTTTGTCTGATCCTAAATTTTTATAATTATAAAAAAGTTTTTTTTTGAAAATTTTTTAGTTTGCTTTTTTCATAATTATAAAAATTTAGGACCAGACAAACGTTTCTTAGTGTTTCTTATTTATTTTCCCAAATTTTCAAGTCGATATCGCGTTTCGTGTGAACGTAAGTTGGTTTTGAAAAAATGTGAAAAAAAAATTTTGAGGTTACGCTCACATGGCCTTAATATAATAAATTTTTCCCAACGGTTCATTTGAGGTTAGGGTGACACTAGAAACGTTGAATTTCTTGTTTTATTTTATTTTCAGAGAGTGAAGAAAAACTCGACGAAATCATCAAGTCAACAAAAGCTTCGAAATTTCTGCTAACACCCCATGAATCCAGAACTGACGTGGCCAGCACTTCTGATGATGAAGAAAAAGGCACACCGAAGAGAAAAGTAAGTATAACTTAGTTATTCATAATAATTCCCCTTGAATAAATATAATGTCCTTGAATACTATAAAAATTCTAAATAATATAATTATAAAAAATTCAAAATATTATTAAAAAAAGGAACGCTATTCAGTTATTAATACAGCTAAGTCGTACTAACCGCCAAATAATTTTACACGTTGCATCATTCCATTTTATTTCGCTAAAGTCGGTTGCTGCAAAACTTTTTAAATTTTTGATACTGCACTATAATAATTATACCTTTTTATTATTGTTAATTATATGAGAATTAATTTTTTTCTCTGAAATAGTTTAAAACCTATCAGAATTCTCTAAAAAATGATCAACTTGTCTCAAAAAATGCGAAGATGTGCAAGTTTCAATGTTTTCTTAAAACTTAAATAATTATTCGACTAAATGAATATGTGTTTAAAATAAATTTGATATAAACCTCATGATTATCTATTTCGTAATATTCTACATAAATATTTCTTTCAGTAGAAAAAAATAATTTAATTTTGACAATATTTCTGTTTCTACCTTAAATATGTTGCAGCATGAAAGCAAAGATTTTCACAACAATGGTGATAACTTGCTGTGATTTCATATAAATTGACCTTGAAAATGGTCTAAAGGACTTTAACAAATGTTTATTATATTAGATTTTATTTAACTAGGCAACAAACTCCACGATTATTGAATATTTCCATATTTTCAATACTAAATAGTATTGCACTGCTGCAAAGAACTAAATTATTAAAAAATACGTATTTTTGACTAATGAAGTACTTTAATTCTAAGTTCTATAATACTTAAAATATGGCAATATATTAGAAAATGGCTAAAATCTGTTCGCTGGCCACAAACCCTTCAAAAACATTATAAATATTTTTTTATACTAAAATACTTGAGCCTTAGTACTAAATGAGGGTGTAACACTTTTGAAATCTGTTGAAACCTTTTAAAACTTTTAAAATTTCTTACAATGGCTTGATATTTTTTAAAAGCTTATGAAATCCTATAAATTTGACTGAAACCCCATAAGATACTTTAAAATAAATTCAACTCCTTGAAAAACTTTAAAAAAAATTTTAATCCATCATAATCAATAAAAATCCCGTGAAATGCCACACATTTTTTTGAAATCCCTTGAAATACTTAAGAGTCCCATTGAAATCTTTTAAAATATTTTGCAATCCCTAGAAATGATCTAAAATTCATTTAAATGTTTAGAAATCACTCGAAATCCTGTGGAACCCATCGAAATCTTTAGAAATAACTTGAAATCTTGTGCTATCTTTTGAAATATCTTGAAATACCTCGACAGTCCTTAAATTCTTTTAAAATATTTTGGAACCCATCTAAAACTTTTAAAAATTCGAAATCTTTTGAAGACTTCTAAAATTAGTTAAAATCCATAAAAATTCTGTTAAATCTCTCAAAATAGACAATGAAATCTCATCAGATTCTTGAAAATCCCTTAAAATATTATTCAGTCACATGTAATCACAGTGCTGTGAAATCTCTTGAAATACTTCGAAAATCCTTAAAATGTTTTAGATTACTTTGCAATTCCTAAAAATTCTTTGAAATCCCTTGAAACCTTCAAAAGCTTTGTGATGTGCCTTGAAATATTTTGAAACCCATTGAAAACGTTTTAAATCTTTTTAAATTCATATATATATAGAAAGCTATATATAAAAAGCTAAAATATAATATATAAATATAATATTATATATAATAAAAGCTACATATATAAAAGCTTTCGGGTTTCCTGTCACCACTACGTAGCGCGTCCTCAAGTTGCGGATAGAGGAACGGCCCGTGAGGCTGAACAGCCCCTAAGGTT
>CAKNYM010035241.1:0-27190 GCA_932195095.1 Andricus curvator
AGAACAAACACGCGTACTTTACTATTCGGTACCGGAAACGGAAGCCAGCTTATTATTATATAAAATATTCATAGTTAGTTAGTTGTAATGTAGGCGGGGGGGGGGGGGCGTGAGGTCACACCCCTGGCGCTCAAGCTATAAAGCCTATTGTGCCATTAATTAATTGTGCCAATTAATAGTGTGCCAAAATATTCATAAATGAGTGTTAAAATTAAAAAAATATAAAGTACAAATTATTTCAATCTTTCTATGTCAATAATAGTTTGATGTTCTTATGTTGTGAACAGTTTAATTAATTATTAGTCGATTCATTTTGTTCAAAATTTTAAATTAAATAACGATTGAATTAAATTTGTTTCTCAATTAAGTAACATACATTGATTATTTACTTTGAGGTTGTGTAATTGAATGTGGGCTATTATTTCTATAATACAAATTTTTGATTTTAAGTTTTTATGAGATTAGTTTAAAAGATTATAAATAATTTAAATTTTTAGAATAATATAAGATAAAAATTATTCTGATGTTTCAATGCAAATTATATTGTTGATTGATTTTTATGTTATGAACTGATGAATTAACTATTATTAACTATTGACTGATTAATTTTTTTCAAAAAATTGAATTACATAAAGATTGAATTTCAATTATTTTCAATTATGTCACATAAATTGATTATTTTCATTAAGGTTATGTGATTTAATATTGGCTGCTATTTTTATGATAAAAATTTATTTTTCATTTAAAAAATCTCCATTACAATTATATAATTTGTTCAAATATTTGTTTCAAAATTATATGTACATATGTTTTGATTGTTTATAAAATTTGCATAAAAGGTTATTAATAATTCAAATTTTGAGAAAAATATGAAGTAACAATTATTCGATTGATTCAATGAAAATAATTCTTCAAAGCTTTTTGTGTTATGAAATGATTAATTAATTATTGGCTGATTACTTTTTTCACAAAATTAAATAACATAAATATTTAATTTAAATTTTTCTATACCAAGTAACATAAATTAATTATTTACTTCAAGGTGATGTGATTGAATATTGGATATAATATTACAATTATGTATTGTACACCATTAAGCCATTTCCCTTTCAGGGTAGGCGTGACACTACCCGATTCGGGTAGTGTTTCTAGATGGATAGTTTTCTTGTAGTTATAAATAACTACAAGTTTGGGCTCACCACACCCATAATATGCCAACAGCACACAGTATTCTCGAATGGTCACCCATCCAAGTACTAACCGCGCCCAACGCTGCTTAACTTCAGTGATCTGACGAGAACTGGTTTTTTCAGCGTGGCATGGCCGTTGGTAATTTTTTATAATATTTATGATGTGAAATGAGTATCTGAATTCAATTTTCAAAATGATATGTACAATTGTCATGTGTTTTCTTTTTTCAGAAAATTATTATAAAAGGTTATTAATAATTAAAATTTTCCGAAATGAAATTTCAAGTATAAAAAAATATAAAGTCAGAATTATTTGAATTTTTCAATGAAAATAATTGTTTAAGGCTTTTTATTTTGTAAACTGACTGATTGATTATTGGCTGATTAATTTTTTCACAATATTAAATGTTGTAAATATTGAATTTCAACTTTTTTTGATTTTGTAACATAAATTTATTATTTATTTTGAGGTTTCCAATTAAATATTGGATATAATTGGTATAATAAAAGTTTATTTATATTTAAAATACCCCTATTTCAGTTGAATAAGTTTTAAAATGTTTCTAATGATGTGATATCATTATCTGATTTCAATTTTCAAAATTATATGGACACACGTTTTCATTTTTTCTGGAATTAGTTTAAAAGATTATTGATGACTGTCAGAAAAATATAAAATCAAAATTATTTGAATGTTTCGATGAAAACAATGATTTAATGCTGCTCATGTTCTGAGCTCAATAATTAATTATTAGCTGATTAATTTTTTTCACAATATTAAATTACATAAATATTGATTTATAATTTTTTAATATTAACTCACATAAATTGATTATTTACTTTAGGGTTATGTAATTAAATATTGGCTATAGAACGCCTTAACAAGCTAGGCAGCGCGGATTCGAATAGGAGTTTGGACGAATGGCGAAAAAAAGGGAGCGCGGCTAGTAGTGAAGGGGAAGAAAAAAGAAAAAGAGAGGAAGGGGATGATGAATCAGAAAGGGACAAGGAAAGCAAGAAGGTTAGGACTAAACTCACTAAACGGAAAACACCAGAAAGAGATAAGGGGGACGGAGAAATTTTTGAAAAAATAGAGGCTCTCATAAAAGGGTTTAGAGAGGAAATAAGGAGGAGACTGGATGACATGGATAGGCAGGGAAATGATGTAAGGGGGGAAGTGAGAAAGGTAAGAGAAAAATGGGAAGAGTGGGATAAACTCTGGAAAGAGGAGAAGGACAAGGTATGGGGTAAATTAGAGAGTATAGAGAATAGTCAGAAAGAGGAGGACGAAAAGAGAAATAGTCATATAAAACAGTTGGAAGAACGGGTAATCAACTTAGAAATGAGGAATGAGCATATGGGGAAAGAAACAGAGGGTGCGGAAATAGGAGAAGGGAGTAGTAAGAACATGCAAAATGAGAATGAAAGATTGAAGAAGAGACTAAGTGACATTGAAAGGAGATTGGAAGGGGAAGAAAGGGCAAAAAAAAAATTACATAGTAGTTAAGGGATTGAAAGTAGAGAGTGAGAAAGGGGAAGTGGAAATCAAACATCTTCTGAGAGCTATTAGAGTTCAGGTAAGGGTAGAAGGAGTTAAGAGAATAGGTGGGACGAAGGAAGGAAAAGAAGGAATGTTTATAGTAAAAGTAGGGAGTGAGGACGAGAAAAAGAAAATTATGGAGAACAAAAAATTATTGAAAGGAAGAAGGGAAAGAATTGAAGAGGACATGGAGGGAGAGGAAAAGGAGGTGGCAGATAGAGCAGAGGGCATGGGTAGAGAGGAAAAAAGGGCGCATTGTATAGATATGGAGAGACAGATTATGGATAAATGGGCACGAATGGTTCTGGGACGAGGAATTAGAAGAAATAAGGGAAAAGGGAAAAAGAGTTGAGAAAGGTAGAAAAAAGGAAGATGCAAAAGAGGTTAGAGATCAAACAGAGGGGTTTCCAAAAAGCAAGGCGGAAGAAAAGTGAGAAGGATAATTGAGGGAAGGGAGGAGAAAAACGTGAAAATAGCTTTCTGGAATGTTGGGATGAGAAGGAGGTTACCTAAAGGTTATGTGTGGACAATGCAAGAAGCAAGAAAGGAACACGTCAAAGGTAGAGGGTTGGGCGGCTTGGTCTCAGGGGTGAAAAAAGAATTGGCAATAAAAGGGAGAATAGAGGAGGACAGGGAGGAAAAGGATGGAACAATGGTAAGAAGGATAATAATTGGAAAAGCCAAAATAGCGGTGGTTTGTGTATATAGAAGAAGAGGGGAAGAGGAAGGTTGGAGAGTAATAAGGAGATGGATGGAGGAAAAGAAGGAAGAGTTGGTTTTGATAGGAGGTGACTTGAATGCCTGGACTGGCGAGCACGGGGGAGGGACTTGGGATGAAGAAAAGGAAACCTACATAAGGAGCTCCAAACATAGGGAAATAGACCGGGAGGGGAGGAGGTTACTAGACGTAATAGGAGAAACAGGGTGGTTTATATGTAATGGCAACATCAAAGGAGATGAAAAAGGAGAGATCACATTTATAGGTAAGGGAGAAACAGTAATAGACTACATCCTGGCGGAAGAAAGAATGAGGAATATGATAGGCAGTATGAATGTGGGGAATGAGATAGGGTCCGAGCACTTCCCAGTAATAGCTACACTGAAAGGCGGCGTCCATAAGCGCGGCAGAGGGAGAAAGCAAAGAGGGGCAGAAAGGAACACGACAATGGGAGTCTGGGTGGTAGATAAATTAAAAGAGTTTAAACAAAAAATGGAAAAGCAGAATGTTAGGTATGAAAAGGAGGAGGGAGTAGACTCGTTAATTGAAAGGTTGAAAGGGTCGATTGCGAAGGTAAGGGATGAGGTAGGTACAAAAGACGGAAGAGAAGAGGGAAAGAGAGGCTGGTGGGACGAGGAATGCAGGGAGAGTAAAGAGAGAATGAAAGAGTGTGTAAGAAAATGGAGGAAAGGAGAAATAGGGAAGGCGGAGTACAACATGAAAAAAAGAGAACATGAAAGGTTGCTGGAAAGGAAAAAGCAAAAGGGAAAGGGAAAGGAGAAATACAAGGAAGAAGTAGAAAAAGCGATCAAAGAAGGTAGGGTCTGGGATGTCATAAATAGGGAAAGAGGAGGAAGGAGGGGCGTGAATGAAGAAATAGAAATGGGCAAGTGGACGGATTATTTTAAGGGTCTGCTAGGGGGAGAACAAAATAGGATGAAAGGGGAAAATAGAAGGATAGTCCAGGGAGAAATGGAGGAAGGGAACGAAATAACAGGAGAAGAAGTAGATAAGGCGATAGATAGACTGAAAAGAAACAAGGCTACAGGAGAGGATGGCATGGAGAACGAAGTAATAAAGTATGGAGGAGAAGGGACTATAGAAGGGATGTGGAAGATCTGCAACAAGGTCTGGAAAGGAGAAGGGTGGCCGGAGGAGTGGATGACAGGGCTGGTGGTACCGCTTGTCAAGAAAGGGGAGGGTAAGAAGGTACAAGAGTACAGAGGGATCACTCTCATGCCAGTGGGTTATAAAATATACGCAGAAATTCTAAGAAAAAGGTTAAAGAATCAGATAGAAGAGAAACAAAGTATTCCACACAATCAGACGGGATTTAGAAAAGGGATGGAGACAATAGATAACATTTACGTACTCAACTACTTGGTTAACAGAAACCTAGGGAGGAAAAGAGGGAAATTAGTCGCCTTGTTCGTAGATTTTAAAGCAGCTTTTGACTCAGTGAATAGAAAAGTGCTATGGCAGGCAATGAAAGAGAGGGGAATAGAGGAAGGGTTGGTGGAGAGGATAAGGGAAATTTTTACTGAAACCAGGATTAGGGTGAAGATAGGGGGGAAAGGGGGAGGTTTTCTGGACAGGAAGAGATCTAAGGCAAGGGTGCCCGTTGAGTCCGCTACTATTTAATATGCTGCTGGCAGACTTAGAGGAGAAGCTAAAGGAGAAAGGGAAAGGGGGGACGATTTTGGGTAATAGCAAACTATATTCTCTAGCATACGCGGGCGACGTAGTTCTATTAGCAGACGATGAGAAGGGGATGAACCTAATGATAAGAATTTTCGAAGAGTATGAGGGAATAAAAGAACTGACGGTGAACGTAGGGAAGACCAAGGTGATGTGCTTCAGAAATAGAAAGACCAAAATAGGTTACGTTTGGAAGATGAATGGACAAACAGTGGAAAGTGTGGAGGAGTTCTGTTACTTAGGTTTTTGTTTTGAGGCAGGAGGGGGAAATGAGGTGCAGGTGAGGAAAAGAATCGAATGTGCGAGTAAAGTAATGGGCCAAGTATGGGGTATAGGAAAGAGAAGGTTCAATGACGATTGGAGAATGAGGGTTTGGTTGTTTGATATATGCGTTGGTTTGGGCGGTGTTGTGTTATGGAGTGGAGGTCTGGGGATGGAAGGAATATAGGAAAATGGAAAGCATGCATGAGAGATTCCTGAGATGGGTAATGGGGGTTAGTTGGAGTTGCCCAGGATACATGTTAAGGGAAAAACTAGGAAGAGATAAAATGGTTACTAGATAAATTAAGAGAGCCTGGAAGTTTCAAGAGAAGCTGAAAAGGGGAGAGGGGAGCATAATAGCACAAGTATGCTTGGACGAAGTTCGGAACAAGGAGACGACAGGCAATTTGGGAAATTCGAAATGGGAGGAAGAAAAGAAAAAAATGAGGAGGGCTTGTGATATACAAGAAGGGGTGCTGGAGTGGGAGGACATAGAGTTAGAGCTATTAGTAAAACAAGGAGAAGAGAGATGGATAAAGATTATGGATTCGAGGTACAATAGATGATATATGATGGTCAAAGGGTTGGCGGAACCAGAATATTTGCAAAAAATAAAAAAGGAAGACAAATGGTATAGGGTGGTACGGTTTAGAATGGGAGAAGGAGTGAGATCTTGTAGATATTGGATGGATGAAGAGGACAATATGTGCAGAGTATGTGGATACGAAATGGAGTCATGGGCACATGTGTTAGAGAGGTGTACAGGAGAGGAAGATGGACAGTTGAGTGTGGATGAGTGTGTAAGATGGTTTTTGGATGGTGATGGACAGGGAGTGACGTGGATGAAAAAACTGGAAGAAGTAAAAGAAAGCAAGGGAGCAGGGCAGAGCCAAACGGGTAATCCTGTCTAAAGGAAAGTAACTAGCAAAAATTTTAAATCTTAAATCGGTGGAAATGTATTTGATGGTAAGAGAAAACGGAAGCCCTGGAAGATCGCACATTTTTAGAAGTTTAAGAACCAATAGTATTAATATTATTGTTATTTCAAGTAAGGCGAAACATTAGAATATAAGCAGCGGTTAAGTTAGGTTAAGGATGAAATGTAAATATATGTACAGGTAGCGGAGGCCCTCACACCCGTAAAAGGGAGAGATTAAATATACATACATTAAATATTGGTTATAATCTATATGATAAAAGTTTATTCATTTTCAAAATACCTCTATTCCAATTATGTAATTTTTGTAAGTTTTCGTGATGTTGTGAAATGAGTATCTGAATTCAATTTTCATAATTAGGTTTTAATTTTTTCTAAAAATTAGTATAAAAGGTTAATAATAATGAGAATTTTTTGAAAAATATAAAATAAACATTATTTAAATGTTTCAATGTGAATAATTCTTCATTGCTTTTTATGTTGGAAACTGATTAATTAATTATTATCTGATTATTGTTTTTACAATATTAAATTACATAAAGGTTGAATTATAATTTTTCTATATAAAGAAATATTAATTAATTATTTATTTCACGGTTATGTAGTTTAATATTGGCTATAATTCGTATAATGAAAGTTTATTTATGTTTAACATATCTCTGTTGCATCTATGTAATTGTTCTAAATTTTCAGCTGTTTTGGAATAAGTATCTCATTTTCATTCTCAAAATTATATTGAAATATGTTTTAATTTATTCTGAAATTAGTTTAAAACGTTAATTATAATTATAGTTTTCATAAAAATATAAAGTAAAATTTATTTGGATGTTTCAATGAAATTAGTTGTTCATTAATTTTTACGTTCTAAACTGACTAATTTGTTCACAATAATGAACCACATAATTATTGAATTTTAATTTTTCTTTTGTGTGGTAACATGAATTGATTACTGACATTAATATTATGTCACTTAATATTGGCTATGACCTGTACAATTAAAGTTTATTTATGTTTCATACCTCTATTACAATTGAGTATTTTAGCATTACGTCATGGTTATGATAGGATAGGTGGGAATGTCAGCAAGGTTGGCATAGTTGGTACATATTTACAATAAAATAAGATATACCAAATTTCAGGCTGCGGAGTATCGGATCGATTTGATCAGAATCGGGCACTATAACTTAAAATTTTGGATAGTTGATTTTATTTCGTGAAAATGAATGGTCTTCAACCGATAAAAGGATAAAACATAATTGCGCGAATGCATTCTACACTTGAAAAATATTAATATTGATACATTTATAACTTACTTTTACGTTCAGAATTTTTTTTACAAAAAGTCGTATGCATTACCATGTGAGGGGCCGTGCATAAATTACGTAATGCAATTTTCCGACAATTTTGACCCCCCCCCCCCCCTATGTAACGCATTTTCCGACTTTTCCCTGTAGTTTTTCACCATTATGTAACACTAAGCTAGACCCCCCTCTCCCCAAATAAGTGTTACGTATTTTACGCACGACCCCTAAGGATGTAACGAGGGTCGACCACTCTGATATTCCTGGTATACTCACTTAATATTCCGATATATTCTTTCAATATTCCCAGATATTCTTGATATTCTTTATATTCCCAAATATTCTTGATATTCCCAAATATTCCCTTATATTCCTACCTATTCCCAGATATTCCGTGCCTTTGCAATTATTATGCAATTATTATAAATTGCACATAAATTGAATAATAATGTACTTGTTGTTCATAAAAGTTTAAAAGTTATTGACTTTGAATAACTAATTTTAGATTGTTAGTTTAAAATTCTTTAAATTCAAAATTGTTTAAGTTTTAATATATATTCTTACTTTAATTCTGAAATTGTTCATTGTTTGATTATGACCGATTATGACGTGGAATTTTTAGGTTTTCTAATTTGATATTATTTAATTTTACATATTTTTTTTTTTGAACTTAATAAAGTTTTAATGCTTACCTTTTAAATGGTCTAATATCTAATCTGATCTGAGGGGCCGACAAAGCCGATGAATTCTAAAAAAACATGTAATAGTTAATATTTTAACCAAGAAAAGATTTTTATTTTAAATCAAAAACAGTTGAATTGAAAAAAGATGAAGTTTCTACCAAAAGAGATAAACTTTCAAATCGAAGAAAGATTTTCCAGACAATAAAGAAAAATACCTTCATCCAAAATGTGGAATTTTCAAGCCAGAAAAATGAGCTTTGAACAAAACAGTTTAATTTTCAACTAGATAGATGAATTTTCAACTAAAATTATGAATCTCTATACAAACAAATGCATTTTTGAGAAAGAAGTTCAACTTTTAACGAAGGAGTTGATTTTTCAACCTGAGAAGATTAATTTTCAACAAAAAATGTAATAATAGATATTTTACCAAAAATATATTTTAATTTTAAATCAAAATCAGTTAAATTTAACCAAGAAATACGAATTTTCAACAAAATACGTGAATTCTCAAATAATACAGATTAATTTTCAACCAAATAGTTACATTTTCAACCAAGAGGATTATTTTTCTAACAAAAAATATGGATTTTCAACCAAATAGTTGAATTTTCAACTAACAAAGATAAATTTTTCGCAAATGGCAATGGGCGAATGTTCCACAAAATAGTTGACTTTCCAACCAAAGAAAAATTTTGTAGTCAAGAAGGAAAAAAATTGCAATAAAATTGTAGAATATTCAAGCCAAACAGACTGAATGAACTTTCAACCAAAAATAGTTGAATTTTCTTATTGGGTTTTAATAATTCAGTTCGCGTTTAAATAACACCCGAAAGCCTGCGATAAATAAATAGGAATTTCGATAATTTATAGACTAAAGAATAATAGCAATAGAATACACAAAGTGTGTCGGACAATGCAACATTTTAGGCACAGAAGATATTATAAAATTGTGCTAAATTGTACTAAAATTGTAACTAAATACTTATTATTATTAACCCATTTAATTTTCTCAAACTAATTTCATCAAGCTTCTACGTTTACTTAATTAACAGAATTTATATATTATATGTAATTTCGTTCCCTAAGTTTATAAAATCTTAGCAAGATTTGAAGAGGGTGGGAGGGGACAGCAAATCTCACGGTATCTTACATGGGATGAGGGGGTGAAAATTACAGAAAAACATCTTACGTGAAATGTGGATGAACCCTTATTTATTTTTGTATTCATTTATTATTATTTCGTGAATTTATGATTATTTGTGGATATCGGGACAGTGAGGGTACGTGGGTTAGCGTTTGCAGATGATAAGGTTGTTATGGCAGAGTCAATCGAAGATTCGCAAAGAATGTTGAGCAAAATAAATACAAGCATGAAGAATATGGGCCTTGAAATGAAGGTAAATAAAACAAAAATTATGGTGTTTTGAGGGTAAGGGTGAGAATACATGTAATTTAATATACATAATTTAAATATATTTCGAAATATTGTCTCATATTCCCAAATATTCCCTCATATTCCTACATATTCTCTCATACTCGTACATATTCCCTCATATTCCTTCATATTCCCTCATATTCCTACATATTCTCATATTCTTCATATTCTTTGTATTCCCAAATATTCCGATATATTCTGTATATTCCCGAATATTCTTTAGGGAATATATTCCTGGTACTCGAAAAATCAGAGTGGTCGACCCCTCGGAATGTACTAATTTTGCTAACCTTTATGACATTTGTACCTATCCTATTATGATTATGACGTCTAGCTCAAAGGCTCAAATACTCAATCATATACACTCAGAGAAATGTCCTCTTGTGATAAAAGGATGTTTCTTGACGTCAATAGAATTTTCTCTAAAATTTAAGTTTGAGAGGATTTTCATTTGTCTCACATTGAATCCTTTTGCAGCAAAAATTTTCCTGATTCGATTAACTTTATCTAATCTTGCAGCCATGTTCTGTTTGTGTAAAAAATATATTCACATCGTTCAAAACAAAATAGGCAAGAGGACGATGCCTTTGTTTTAAGACAACTTTTTCTCTGAGTGTAATTATTTTAAATGTTTGTAACCAATTCTCGATTATCAAATCATACTTTTTGCACGCTTCAGAGAAGGAAATGGAAAAAAATGGAAGTTTATCGAAATTAAAGTTGGAAATATCATCTTTAAAATGAGATTAGGAACATGATAAAATATCAACTGGTTCTCGAATTGTCATGAAAAATGTGGAAGCATAACCAAGTCGAAAATCGGACGGTCCATTCGTGACTACATTTTTTGGTCTGTTGTTTTTCGCACTTTAACATAAGATTTAAATTCGACATTCGACTGCCGCTCGACGACTGATTTTCGTCTTGGACATGCTTCGACATTTTTGATTATAATTCGAGAACAAGTGAATATTTCATTATGTTGTTGATCTCATTTTAAAGAGGAGATTCCAAACTTTAATTCATCGAAGTTTGAATTTTTTCAATTTACATCCCTGAGGCATGGAGGAGTGGGACTTAATATATCGCTAAGATAACCACGAAAAAAGAGAGGCATGTATCTTAATTCAATTTTAAAAATTATATGTGGATATATTTTAATTATTCAGCGATGTTTTGTCGTACGCTGTTGTTTTTCTGAATTATTTATACGTTCTAATATGATAATGTTTTAATGATTTAGCGATGTTTCTTGATTCACAGATTTACAAAAATGGCCGTGAAATGAATATTTAAATTCAATTTTTCAAAATGACGTGTACATATGTTTGAATTATTTATAGCAATGTATTTTGGCACGCTCTCCTTATTCTATGAAAATTTATTTAAACATTCCAGTGCAAATACATGTTTATTGATTTTTATATTGAGAACTGAGAATCGGATCAGAATATGATTGTTTAAATTATAGGTTAGGTATTAATTTGTTAATGATTCAGCGATGTATATTGATGCTTATATTTAAAAAAAATGGCCGTGAAAGTACCCGCAAATGTCATTGTACAAAAATTATGTTTTTTTAAATATATTAAATTACATATAACGTGCACTTGAATTCTTAAAATGATATATCGCCATTTACTACTATTAATAGTAATAGTAAATTCTGCGTTAAATGGATTCACTGAATACATTCTTTGAGAATATAATTTCAGCAAGAATGTGATTGGTCAAAAAATATTAACAAATAAACAGTTATACGAAAATTGATTAAATGAGAAAAAATGAATACAAAAGTTAGCGCGCGGTTGCGCGCGCACATTATAGTCTAGTTTCATCTATAAAACCCATCCTTGTTTGGAGGATTGCCCATCTCTTCTCGTGTTTTTTTCTTTATTTCATCTAATAATAAACACATATACAAATTACTTTTATAAATCAATATTCTAATAATTTTTAAATTAATCAAATTATTTATATGTGGTAACTATGGTGATACCAAAGATATTTTACCTAGATGCGGCAAGGGTCAGGAGTGGGGACGCCGAAAATATATAGCTAACTATTTTTCGCCTATATCGAGGTGCTGCCCTCTACAACTTTTCATTGTTTCCATAGCAACCGCGTCAAAGCGCGTGAATGAGTCTCCGTCAATGATGAGAATGAGTGAGCCCACGAATATCCTTTGCCAGGAAGTACTATGACTTGAATTATGTACTTCGTGAGTGAGCAGAAGATTTAGATGATCAATGGATACAAATAAATGGAATTTTATACTGCAGTAAAATATTAAATTTACGTAGATCATATATAGATTATTTACCAGAAATGTTTAATTTAATATAATTTTAATTAAAATTGAAGCGTAATTTTTGCAATTGAAGGGTGTCGCGACAAAAGCATGAAGATCCATTGAGATAAATTTTTCAGGAGAGAGAAAAAACCTTCTCAAAAATTGAATTCTTAAAAAAAAAGTGAGGAAGTACATTCGAGATTTGATCGAGCTCTACAGATCTCAATAAACAAAATTGGTAAAAAGTTAATACTTTTCGAGATACATAGCGTCAAAAGTCGACTGCGGCAAAACCGTGTAAGTCCATCGGAATTTGAATTTTTTTATTGTTTTTTTCAGGCTGAATTTCTAATAGCATGAAAACTAACAGAAGACTTTTAATGAAAAAATTTATCTTTAAATTGTTTAAACAATTTTTGTTTAAACAAATTGTTTAACAAGCGAAATTCGGAAAAAATAATAGTGCCATTCGATTCTACGGAAGAAATTTCATCAATTATATATGCATTTCGCAATTTTTTATGGACCAGATTGGTGACGGAGTATAAATAAACAATTAAATGTTATAGAATTTGTATTTATACTGCATAACAAGTTGGGTGGAAAAAAAATTGTCCAATGCATGGACTTTATATAATTTTTTCCGAAGAATCGAATGGCGCTATTAGTTTTTCCGTATCTCGCATTTTTAAACAATTTGTTTAAACAATTTCAAAGTTTAAATTTTTTATCAAAATGTGCGGTGGAATTTTAGAGAATTTTTAAGCCAATAAAACGTGTTTTGAAAAAAGTGACACTTACACGGTTATGCCGTGACACCCTTCAATAGTGCATAATTGGAAGTCTTGTAATTTAAATTTAAAAAAACTACTTCCGAATTGAAACCTTTTTAAATTTGACTTTTTTATTTGGAACTGTTTCACATTAAGGGAATAACCGAAAATACCGAATAGATAAATTGACGAAGAATATAAATATCGAATTATAAATTCTTAAATTTTAAAATTTCCAGAATCCAAAATTGAATTATATAATTTTCAATTTATATAATAAACGAATTATAAAAGTAACAAATTATTAAATTTCCTAAATAATTAAGATTCAGAAATCAAAATCTTTGAAGTATCTAGCACATCGGGATTGATAAAATAATTTATAATTATTTTAAATATTTAATCATTAATTTACTAATTATTGAAATTTAAATTTCGCAAATTAAAAAATGTAAGTTAGTTTAATAATTCGTTAATTGAATAATTTTGACATTATAGAATTCGATAAATTTGGATTTCTGAAATATTAAAATTCGGGCATTTATTATTTGGTACTTTTATTTTTCATCAATTTTTCTATTTAAAATTTATTTTTTCTTATATTTTTTACGTGCTTCAATATTTTACTGCAAATTAAAATTTTATTTCTTTGGATTAACTTTAAATAAAAATCATAAAAATCGTGGAAAATTGTTTTAAATATTTTCAGAGTGCTTGCTGAAATCTAAGAGTTTCTTTTCACAGAGCAAAGTTCAAAATTCAAAAAATTATTTCTAAAAAATTATAACTCCTACCGACTGCATTTTTTGCAACGTTTTTTTTTATTTTCAAATTAATTTTCCAACCAAAAAAAGATTGAAAAGAGTATTTCATAATTATTTTTCTCCAAATCTATGTAATGTAATGTAAATTTATTAATTTTTTTTTGATTTTGTAATTTTTCTTCGTAAAAAGTCACCCTAAGAAAAAAATTCCCGGCTGTTCAACTTTTCAATGTTCAAAACTTTTAATTTTAAGTATTTTCTAACCAAACTGAAATTCTTCAATATAGAATTACAAATAGACGTGTCTATTTGTACAATTTTAAATAGAATATTGAAGGAAACATCATAAGTAAAAATGGAATTAAAGTGAAGGGAATCAAATGTCAAAATTAAATTTTTACTAATGCAACATTTTAGTTTTGAATACAAAACTTTATTATGAAATCGCTGAATAGTTTAATTACAATTGTAATAACAAATTATAGAATTTATTGTAAATAATTATGTAAGTAAATTCGCGCAAGAAAAATCGATTACCAGAAAAAAAGAAGAAAGTTTAGAAATTAAAAATAAAATTTCAATACGTACCTGATAATAAATACACAAATTAACGGGTTCCGAAATATATAATTTCATGAATTATGAAATCTCTGAATTTTAAAATGACAGGTTTTTAAATTTACCGCAAAACTAAAAATCTCAATAATATCCAAAATTAAAATTTACGGAACTATATAATTGTCCAATTATTAAATTCTGCACATTTTTTAATTCCCGAAATTTAATATTGACAAAAATAAATAATTATTATTTAATATATCTTTAATAACTAATTGTTTATTTTCGTCAAATCTTAAATTTCGAAAATTTGCAAATTGTATGGGAATTTAATATTTCGTTAATTGCATAATTAAAAATGGTATAATT
Organism: Andricus curvator; assembly: GCA_932195095.1. Lineage (NCBI taxonomy): Eukaryota > Metazoa > Arthropoda > Insecta > Hymenoptera > Cynipidae > Andricus > Andricus curvator. The sequence continues at coordinate 14,524 of CAKNYM010035241.1, forward strand.
CAAAAATTATATAATTCGTTAAATTATAATTTCGGATATTTTTAAATTGGGGATTTTCATTTTTCGACAATTAAAAATCTTGTATCGTTATATTAAAGCCCTAAAATTTTATTATTCGTCACTTTGTATTTTCGAAATTTTTTTACGTTCATTTGTGTACTCGGCATCTAATTTTGAATTATTTTTTATTATTCATCATACTTTATATACTAATTATAATTCTAATATTTAATGAGGAAAATGAAAAGATGTGCAAGTTATTGTCCAATGGTAAAATTGTCCTATCATTTATAGGTTTGTAATTACTAAAATGCTGAATTCATTATCATATTCAATGACTTCTTAATTTTTTATTACGTCCTATATTATAGGATATTTTTTTCTTTTTCAGTCATAAGAGTAAATTATCTGTACTAAAAATATTTCAAAATAGGAAAAAGTCCGTTTCCGTCCTTTAATATACATAAATAATTCATGGACTTGCATGTTGGTGGCGGAAGTGAGAACGTGTTTAGTGACAGGTGGAGAGAGAATTTTACGGAATTTGTGTGGAAGGTGTGAGTGGAGTGTGAGGGTGGAAGCCGAGGAGGTGAGTAGGGTTGTGTGGGGTGAATTGGGGAGATAAAAAGTGAGTTTCAGCGTGGGTGGGAGGTGGTATCTAGCTGGATAGGGAAAGTGAGGTTAGGTTGGCAAGTAATCGGGGGAGGTCGTGGTCAGGAGTCATGGGCTTTCGAGGGTTCAAGGGTGGTTCTCGAAAAGTTAGGGGATGCTAAGGGAGAGAAAGGGGTGTCTGCAGGGACTGAGGAATTGAAAAAAAAAGGGGGAAAAAAAAGGAAAATTTGGCGGCGAAAGACGCCAACATTTTGCAGAGACATCTGTCGGTTGCGGCAGGTACTGCATGGATAGATCCCATTTACCGGCGGTAGAGCGGGAGGTGGGCAGCGAGAGTACTGGCAGTGCTGGTAGTGAAACCGACGGGGAGGGAATTTTCCACAAGCCACGACGGCCAACAACGCGTCGCCCGGTGTCGAGTGGTGCGTCGGGGAGAGGGAGAAATCGGGACGGTGGCAACGAAGGAAGCGAGAAGGTAAGGGAGAGAGCGTCAAGCGCAAGTGACGGGGAGGATCTCTTGAAAAGGAAGAGAGACAGCCAAGAGAGTCCGGAGAAAAGCGAGGTCGAGAGCCCGTTTAAAAAAAGCGGGATAACACCGAGGTCACCCCCCAAAAAAATGGAGGGGATGTTGGAAAAGGAGGCTCTCGGGATGTTGTTAGGCGAGATCAGGGGGCTGAGGGAGGACGTAAGGGGGACCAAGGAGCAGATGGAAGGTATGAGGGAAGACCTGCGAATCAGAGATGAGAAATGGGAAAAGGAGGTGAAAGAGCTGAGAGAGAGAGTAGATGGGTTAGAGAGGGAAAGAAAAGAAAAAGAAGTTAAAATAAAACAGATGGAAGAGGAGATTAGGGCGTGGAAAGAAAGGACGGAAAAAAGGCTTGAGAAGGTGGAGGGCAGGACGGAAATGGAAATAGGAGTCGGGGGTAGCGGGGGCGAGATTAAAGGTATTTGGGAGAGGGTAGGGAATATGATAGAAGAGAAAGTGGGAGAGCGTAGGAATGAAAAGGAGGAGAGGGCGGATAGGGAAAGGATAAGGGCAATGGAGTTCAGAATGGAGAGAAAGGAGAAGGCAGACAGGAGAAATAATATTGTGATAAGAGGGTTGAAGATGAAGAGCGGGGAAGAAAGGGAGGGCGTGGAAGCGCTGCTACAGAGCATAGGGTGGAATAAAGGCAGGGTAGGGAAAGTTAAGTTGGAGGGGAGAAAGGAGAAAGAAGTGGCGGTTGTGGAGTTGGAGAGCTGGGAAGAAAAATTGGGGGTAATGAGAAATAAAAATAGGATAAAGGATAAGGAAGTTTTCATCGATCACGATTTGACGAGAAAGGAAAGGGATGTACAGAGAATGCTGTACGACAGGGCTAGGAGGGAGAGGAGTGAAGGGAGATCGGCGAAGGTAGGATATCGGAAAATAAAAATAGACGAGAAAATGTGGGTGTGGGACGAGGAGAAAGAGGTGTTGAAGGAAGTGCAGGGGAATTTGTTTCGTAGGAAGTAGGGGGGCGGGGGTAATGCAGGGTAGAGGAGTTTTGAAGGTGCTTTACTGGAACGTAGCAGGGGTAAAGAAGAAGGATGAGGAGTTCTGGAGGTATATCCAGGAATTTGATGTGGTAGGACTGGTAGAGACGTGGGTGGAAAGAAAGGAATGGGATAGAATAGAGCCAAAGCTGCCAAGGGGGTATAGGTGGAGACTCCAGGAGGCGGTCAGAGTGAAGAAGAAAGGAAGGGCTAGTGGGGGAATTATAACGGGGATTAGAGATGGATTAGAGGAAGAAGCTCACGGAGAGGTAGAGGGGGAGGGAGTGCAAATGAGGAAAGTAAAGATAGGAGGGGTAATGTGTAAGTTTGTGACAGTGTACAATAAGGATGGGATGGAAAAAATTAAACAAAGGGTGGAAGACCTGTTAGGTGAAAGAGAAGAGGGTATGGTGGTACTGGGTGAGGACTTTAACGCGAGGATGGGGAGGGAAGGGGGCCTTTACAGGGAAGGGGAAAGCTTCGAAAGGAACTCAAAGGATAGGTTGATAAATAAGGAGGGGGAGATTCTAAGGGACTGGATGGAGGATAGAGGCTGGGCGGTGGCAAATGGTATGGCAACTGGGGACGAAGAGGGAGAATACACATACGTAGGTAAGGTGGGGGTATCGGTAATAGATTATGTAGTTATGAATATGCAAGGGTGGGAGGAGATGGAGAGATTCGCAGTAGAAGGGAGGATAGAATCAGACCATCAGCCATTAGGGTTGTGGATAAGGGGTGAGAACGGCGGAAGGCAAGGTGGGGAAGAAGTGTCGACGGGGGAGAGGGTTAGCTGGACGAGGGAGGCGATAGAGAAATATAAGGAGCAGTTAGGGAAGGTACGCTTCGAAGGGGAGACGGTGGAAGAGATATGGGAGGATTTAAAAGAGAAAGTGAAAGGGTGCGTGCAAAAGAAGGTATTCAAAAAGAAGAAGAAAGGAATGGTGAAGCCGTGGTGGGATAGGGAATGTAAAAAGATGAAAAGAAAGGTGAAGAGGAAGTATAAGAAGTGGAAAGAGGGTACTGCGAAAAGGGAGGAGTACGTAGAAATGAGGAAGGGGTTTAGATTGATGTGTAAGAAGAAAGAACAGGAAAAGGAGAAAGAGATGGAGGAGGAGTTAGGAAATGTTAAGACAGAAGGGGACGTCTGGAAGATAATAAATAGGTTTAGGAAGCGTAGAGTAGGGATAAGCGACAAGATAGGGAGTGAGGAGTGGAGGGAGTTTTTTAAAGAATCATTTCAGGGCTCAGATTCAAGGAAGAGAGATGATGGGAGTAGAAGAACGGGGGAGGTAGAGATGGAGGATTTGAATGACGAGGAGATAGAGAAACAGATAAGGAAGTTAAAAAGGTCAAAATCAGCAGGGCTGGATGGGCTAGAGAACGAAGCATGGCTGTTTAGTACACAGGAGGTTAGGGAGAGGCTGAAGGAGGTAGTGAAGAAAGTATGGAGGGGGGAGGGATTCCCACGAGGGTGGAGAGAAGGATTAATAGTGCCTCTGTATAAGAAAGGAGAGAGGGATAGGCAGGAAAATTATAGGGGGATTACGCTAATGAATACGGCGTATAAAGTATACGCGATGGTAGTAGCGGAGAGGCTGCGGAAGGATGTCGAGGGGAAAGGAATATTGCCAGAGACGCAGGCGGGCTTTAGGGCAGGTAGGAGTACTATCGACAATATCTACGTTCTGCAGCACGTGGTGGATATAGAATTAGCGAAGAAGGGATCGAGAGTGTACGCGTTTTTTGTAGATCTAAAAGGCGCGTTTCCGTCGGTGGATAGGGGGAGGTTGTGGGAGGCGATGCAGGAGAGGGGAGTGGAGAGAGGCCTGATCGAGAGGGTAAGGGAGATATATGAAGAAACCAAAGATAAGGTAAGAGGACGACAGGGGATTTCGGAGGGATTCTGGATGGATAGGGGGTTAAGACAAGGGTGTCCGCTTAGCCCGACGCTTTTTGCGATTTTAATTGCGGATATGGAAAGTAAGCTGGAGGCCGGAGTGGTAGGAGGAGTCAAGATAGGAGGGGTTAGAATTTGGTCGCTAGCGTATGCAGATGACATAGTGTTGTTGGCAAAAAGCGAGGAGGCCTTAAAGGAAATGATGAAGAGGTTGAGAAGATACCTGGATAAGAACAGGTTAGAACTGAATGCGGAAAAGTCCAAGGTTATGGTTTTCAGAAAAGGAGGTGGAAGGGATAAGGAAGGGGAGTGGAAGTGGAAGGGAAAGGCGGTGCAGGCGGTGAAAGAGTTTGTGTACCTGGGCCTCTTGTTTCGGAGGAATGGCGGAGTGGATGGTCACATAAAAGAGAGAGTGAGGAGGGCAAATGTGGTGATGAGGCAGGTGTGGGGGTTGGGAAAGAAGTTATTCGCAGATGATTTTGGAAGGAGAATGAAATTGTTTGACTCACTAGTGATGAGTGTCCTATTGTATGGAGTAGAGGTGTGGGGGGTGGAAGGAAAGCGAAGAGGTAAATAGGATACAGGAGAGGTATGTAAAGTGGACACTGGGGTTGGCAAGGAACACGCCTAATTATATTGTCAGGAGGGAGACGGGGAGAACGAGTGTAGGGATTCTAGCGGGGAGTCGAGCGTGTAAATATGAGGAGAAATTTTTGGAAGAGGGGGGAAGTAAGCTGGTTAGGGAGTGTTGGTGGGAGAAGGAGAACAGGAGAGGGGGAGGGAAGATGGAGGTTGAAAGAGAAAGGTATTTTAGAACGAATGGACTGCATATGGATGAATTGAGAAGGATGCATGAGGAAGGAAGGAAGGTATATGAGTTGGTTAAGAAAAACAGCATGGAGAGAGAGAAGACAGGAGGGGAAGAGAGAATAAGAGAGACAAGGTTTAATGGGAACTATGTGTGGATTATGCCAAAGGCGAGAGCGCAATATTTGTGTGAGAAAGGAGAGAAAGGAAGTCAGGAGCTTATAGCGAGGATGAGATGTGGTTGCATGGAGGGTTTCAATAGGTTCTGGCTCGCTAGGGAAAAGAGGATGTGTGAACTATGTGGGAAGGGGGAGGCAAGAGTGGAGCACTGGTTGGAGGAGTGCGTGGAGGTGGAAAGGAGTGGGATAAGCATGGAGGTATTGATGCATGAAAGGGGGGACAAAAGGGCAGTAGCATGGGTGAAGGGAGTATTGGGTAAGATGGAGAAGAAGAGAAGGAAGGAGGAAGAGGAATGGAGAAGGAAAGATTGTAAATAGAGGAGGAAGTAAATATAAGTAATTGTAAATATTGTAAATAGTAGATAAGTATTAGGTATTAGTCGCGGAGGCAGAGTTTGGTAATGCGAGGCAAGCAAGAAAGTAGGGACATGCGAGCGAGGCGAGGCGAAGCGAGGAAGGCAATGCGATAAGAGCGAGCGGCGTTAGATATAAGGTGTGGAAGGATGTTAGTTTTAAGGGTTAGTTGTAAGAAAATTCTGTAAAAAATGGAAGTGTAAGCAAGTCAATTTTTTAAGGCCAGCAGGCTAAAAAATAAACGTTTATCATAAATAATTCATAATAATGCAAAAATTTTAAATTCCCGCTCGACGTTTATTGCGCCGCCTTGCGGTATGTGGTCGAAACAATCCCTTTAAACGAAGCGGCAATGCCGAATTTAGCCGAAAAGTACCGAATAAAGCCGAAGCCACAAAAGTGACGGTAGCGCCGCCCTCGTGACATGTGGCCTAACTAGACCCTTGCCGCATCTAGGTAAAATATCTTTGGTGATACACCGCTTGTTCCGGCGACAGTTTCACGGCGATGCTCATCCCTGCCGATGAAACAGCACTGAAAAAGCACTGGCGAACGGCACTGGGCCGCCAGTGCTTTTTCAGTGACTGTTTGTGCTGATTTCAGCACCTAAACCGCACTGAGGGTGATGCGACGGTCATATAATGGTTCTATTGTATTCGTCACGTACCGGACAGGCAGAGTGGTTTACAGCAGTTGGCCGCTACCAACCAGAATCCCTTTTTAAAATTTTCTTCAAATTATTAACACTTTTTTTTTAATTTATGAATTTTCTCATTATATATATTTTATACTTATAAATTATATACTAATATACTATTCTGAAGTTGAATTCGAAAATGTTGTCTGTTTTGGCGTATCTCATTCCATTTACGATATACATTATGTTCATTCGAATTTTAAACTTTTCAAAAAAAAAGTTAGATATCTGAAATCATCGAAACCCGTAAATTCTGAATTTCTAACTTTCGCAGAGGTAATTTCAAAATTTCACAAATTTTAATTTTTAATCCCTTTCAGCTGGTCTACTTGGTAGCCTATTCGCAGGTATAAAGGGAACTTCTGCAGGCATTTAAAACTGTAATCTGAGTAGCACTGAAACGGTAACGGCACTGGGCAGTGCTTTTTGAGTGCCGTTTCAGTGCTGTTCCATCGGCAGGGATGCATTCAAGCGAAGTCCGAAGCGGATTCTTTGGAGCAATCAATGGGTAATCGTGGGATTCACACACTGATATATATATATATATATATATATATATATATATATATATATATATAATACACTGGATGTAGGATTCAATGGAACGATCTGTGCCTACTTGAAGGCGTCGGAGCCGCCATTTTTTAGGGATGTTTTGGTTCGGGGCCATTCGGGACAGATCGGGATATGCGGGAGATTCAAATGTAGTATGGAAGAGAACTCAAAAATATTAATAAAAATCATGTAAAATTTAGTTTATTGTCTATGAGTGAATCGACTCAAACTGGAAACTGAATAAAACCTAATAAAAAGTAATTACATAAATAAAAATAATCGAGCAGTACAAAAAAATTAAAGTTGATGGGATTTTAAATTGGTGGAATACACATTTTGTAAACACGTGGTTTATAATATTTATCAATTGAATTATTATGAATCCTGATAAAACCTGCAATTTAGCTAAAATTGCTAGTTTTTAATTAAAATTTTTAATCTTTTTTGTTGAAATATCGAACTATGTATTATATTTTTCAACGAGGATTTATCTTCTTTGGTTGAAATTCGGTTAAAAGTTGAACAATTTTTGTTAAACATTTTTGGTGGATAAAATGTTTACAAAAAAGTACAACGTTTCTATGACTGTAATTCTCGGTTAAAACATGTACTTTTTTGTAAAAAATGTACACAATTTAACAAAAAAATACAGTTAAATACAAATAGTTAATTTTTTCTTGTATTTTCTTGTAGAAAAGCCAAAAAAATTAACAATAAAGTATAACTTTCGACAAATCAAAAATTTGTATAACTTTTTATTGATAATAGGCGTTTTACTTTGTCGTAAAAATCTACAAGGTATTACAGAAAACTACAGGATTTTACATTTTCTAATTTGGGTGTTTGACGTCATAAAAATCTTTTAATTATACGTAAAATTATTGTAGGATTTTACAAATCTTTACAAAAAATACAAGATTTCACCAAAGTTGAAATATTGGGAAACTGTACTTAAAAATTGTTTTGTATATACTAGTAGTTTATTGTAGAAATGTACAAATTTCAACAACAAAAAATACAAACTATACACCTTTAGAATCCACATCAACGTTTCGACTTGTACTTTACTGTAAATTTTTGTAGGATATGTAATATATCATTTTTACAAGAAGCTACAATAAAAAAATAATTTTTCACTTTTACCAAGAACTTTTGCTATTATAATAAATCACCATGAACTGTAGTGCGTTTATTGAAAATTGAACAATTATTGATTTTACAGGACGATTCTGAACAGATTTTAACCTTAAAAATATAAATTTTTCAATTTGAAAGCCTCAGTAGTTAAACAAATGTAAACTTTTGATTGAAACTTCATAAACTATTCTTAATTCTAAAATAATTTCAAATTAATAAATTTATAATCAAACGCTCTTATTCAATTCCAAATCCTATTCAAATATTGTTTCAATCTAAAATATTCATTTTTTAACCATTTAATTTGTATTCTTTTAATTAATGAAGACTTTTTGGGATATTCAGCAATATTTTACTTTCCATACTATATTAATTGTCCTATTTAACAAATTTTTAATATGTAAGTGAAATTATTGAATTTTGATGCATAAATAACAATTGAAACATTATCAATTTAGGAAAAATTTGAATTAGTTTGAGAGATATTTACAAGTTTTGAGAAGATCCAAACTTAATTTAAAACTGGACAAAATTTCGAAAAATAAAATACTAAATTTAGATTTTTGAAGATTTCGAAATAAAATTTTGAAGCTTTTTATGGATCTTTAAAGGTTTCAAGAAAACAAAATAATTTTTAAGTTTGCTGAGAAGATTTAAAATTATTAATTTTGTTGAAAAAATTAATATTAATAGCAAAATTAAAAAAGATTGTAAACAGAATGCAGATGTTTGAAAATTTCACACACAAAATTTAGAAACTTTTCAAGCATTTTGAAAGGTTTTAAATTAATAAAAAAATCTTATTTTTTTAGTTAATATTAAAAGAATATTTATTTATTTATTTGAGAAATCCACGGGCAAAGCCCTTTATTACAACAAAAAAATAAAGAAAAGAAGTCTGGAATTCTAACTAAAATAAAGATTCGTATCAATACGATTGTTGAGACTATTACTATAGTTAAAACTAAGCCTTAAGCTGCACTTTTGCAGGATTTTCAAAAAATTGTAGGAAAAATTCGAGTTGCTTAAAATGATATAATTAAAAATTTTTTTGATTAATCATTCAATTTACAGCACTGAAAATGATAGCGTGGATTTCTGTTTTTTTATCGTTTAACTGTACAATGTATAAAAGTTCAAATTTTGCAGTTTAACGACTTCTAATTTAAAAATTTTCAATTGAAAAGTGTTAAAAGCTTCCATTTTATAAACGTAAATTATTAAGCGTTTGAATGAAACAAATTTCAAGGTTCAATTTTTTAAGTTAAACATTTTTTTAAATTTAACTTTGAATGCTCGAATTTGCAGTTCAGTTTTTGTAACTTCAACAGAAAAAGATTTTATCTTAAAGAGTTCGAATCTTTTAATTTCAATGACCGTGATCAATTCTTTCGCAATTATTCAATTTTTATTTGAAGTCAGAAAGTTGTTCTTTTTCGACCTAGGTTGACAAATATTGAGAATATTGGAGAGAGATCATTTTAAATGGCATATTTTTGGTGTTCAATAACGATTTTTCATTATTGTGTTTTAATATTTTACCATTGCTTTAAAGTTTAAACATAGAAGCTTTTTTGTAATAGCGATCAGGTACACATCTAAATTTAAAATTATCTCATTGCAATATTCTAAATATTTGTCATCTTAGGTCGAAAAAGAACAATTTTTTGGCTGCAAAACATGTAAATTCCTGTAGATTCTTGTAGTTGTAAATTCTCATAGAAAATTACAACTACAACAAAATAAAACAATGTAAAAAAAATACAATAAAAGTACAAAATTCGTCTCAATAATAGAAAACAGTTGTACTTTCCTGTAATTTATTGTATTTATTTGTAGATTGCTGTAAAATAGTTTTAGGTTTCTGTACTTTTTTGTAAAAATTTTTCCACCAGGGAAATTAATCTTCTTGATCGAAAATCACCCTTTTGTTTAAAAATACATAATTTTATTTGAAAATTTATCTGTTTGGTTAGAAATGTACTTATTTTGTTGAAACTTTGTCTTTTTCGATTGAAGATTCCTCTGTTTTCGTAGAAAATTCAACTATTTGGTTGACAGATAACTTTTTCATTAAAAATCCATATTTACTGGTTGAAAATTCAACTGATTTGTAAAAATTGATCTTTTTGGCTTAAAAAGTAAAAAATTTGGTTGAAAAATAACATATTTTTGTTGAAAAATCGTCTTTTTTTTAATGAATTCTACTGTTTTTTATATTAAATTTGTTTTTAGTCAGAGAAATTCAACCATTTTGTTAAAAGTTGAACTACTTTCTGAAACGTATATTTTTTGTTGAAGATTCATAATTTTGGTGGAAAATTCGTCTATTTGTTTTAAAAAATCCTACTTTTTGATTACTTTTTTGACACAATATTGTTAACATTTTACTTTTTTTTTTAATTAGATTAGAAAAGATGTTAAAGCGATGTTGTTTGTCTGAGTGATATAAATTTATAAATAAATATAATATTAATGGTGGTGAATGACATACTTCAGACACAAAAAAGAATTCGTTGTTGGATCCTTTATTCGTTCATATGTAAAGGTGTTGACGTTTCGAAAACTAACGTTTTCCTGATCAGAACATTAAAATTTGTCAAGTAGCGAAGTTTAACCACATCTTAGATTTTTAGGTTCCTGTTTCTCATCTTTCATCTTCCATCCGAAGCCTTCAAGTAGGAACACGCGTTTTGCATTGTTTTGCATTGAATCCTGCATCCAGTGTATTATATAGGGTTGCCATCTGCCTAGGGCAGGTTGGAAGGACAAAATATACATATGTATATGTATGTATATGTATATATATATATATATATATATATATATATATAAAGTTAAACAACCACCGCACTCTCTAAACCTGAATCAGCGAAATTTTCGCTGTTTCAATCAGTGAACGATATTTCCCCTGGCAAATCAGCGAAGTTCCCTGACAAACCAGCGAGAAAAGTTTGTAATGTATTTTTTTGACGCATGCGCATTATCCACAGGCAGAAAGACATAGTATTACATTATTAATAAATTGTTTTAAAGATTTAGTTACTTCTTTATTCAGTGCAGTCAAACGTTTAAAAATATTGGACATTGTCCATTTCGGTACATGCGAGGTTTAAACAATCGTCGAAATCCACCGCCAGGGCGTCAGCATCTCTCACATCAGCTGTGCCGTGCTTGGCTGGGCATAGATTTTAAGGTGTTTGTTATTTTAGGGTCCGTTAAAAACAAATTCGGTAGCTATTTATATTAATTAAAGAAATAAATTAAGCAAAGTGAGAAGCTTCTGGAATTCGGGAATAGGTAAGTGAATTTTAATATTTCACGCTTGATAGGTATTATATGGTGAAATGTGAAAGTCTTGAAACGACATTGTCCCGAATAAGACAAAGTCCCGAAAAATGGACAAATTGAATATTTCAATCATTGTTCGGGACAGAAATGTTGTCCTATTCGGGACAATGACGTTTCGGGACTTTGACAAGAGGTTTCGAGGCATTTTTTGTAGACTTTACTCATTATTTTGTAGATTTCAATGAACAGACTTTAATATTGTAAATAATTCTATAAGTTTTTTATTTCGTCTCCGCTAATATAGAATTTTAAAGTATACACTTTTTTGTGATGTTCAACTTACAAATTATAACGAGTATTAGTTGAAAATTTCGATGTTAATTCATTTTCAGAATTGGGATGAGACATGGCCATATAACGGATTTTTCAAGGGTTTCACCACTCGGTTTTCGAGTGTACACCAGATTACAAAACATTACTAAAGGTTTCAAAATAATTCAAAGTTTTAAAAATATTTAAAAGGATTTTGAACATTTTACAAAGATTTTACGGATTTCAAAGATTTAAAAAAGGCGTGTACACCAGATTTTCAATATTTCACAACAATTTCACAAAGCTTTTAAAACTTTCAAAAGATGTAAAGGAAATCAAAGATTTGAAAAAGGGTACAGTACACCAGATATCAAAGATTTCAAAACATTTTAAAGATTTTACACGATTTCAAATATTTCAATGATTTTAAACGAATACGAAAGATTTCACAAATATTGCAAAGATTTTAAACTATTTCAAAAGGTTTCAATAAATTTCAAAAGATTTTAATGATTTCAATCGAACACAAAAGATTTCACAAATAAAGATTAAAGAAAGCTTTCACAAAGATTTCAAAGATTTTATAAAAATTTCACAAAGATTTCAAGGATTTCAAATATTTTACAAAAATTTAAAAAGATTCCAGAAGATTTCAAACAAATTTCAAGATATAACAAAGATTTTGAGTAGATACTTCAAGAGATTTCAACGAATTCACAAAGCTTTCAAAATATTTCAAAGATTTCAAGGATTTCAAAGACGTCTTATGTTCACAAAAAATTTTAAAAAATTTTATTTACGGTTCTGCTTTCTTTAAAAATTGCTGGGCAGTAAAAAATGAAATGGCTTATTTTTTATAGTCATAGCAAACGGTTATTTCATTATTTGATGTACAAAAAGGTGACCTGGAAAAACTTGACTTCTTGACCTGAAAAATCTGGAAAAGACCTTGAATTTCATTCCTAACCCGTGCAGAAATTTCGAAAGGGCTCTATTGGGGCCCTGTCTAGTTTTCCCTATCTCAAATCGGGCTCTTGTGAGGAAAACTAGTCGGGCCCCCATCTATAACGTAACGCTCAGGCCATGGGGCCCGACTAGATTTTCTAGTAGGGTTCTAGTGGGGGTGGCCCGCCCAAAACCCTATTAAAGAGAAGGGCCCCTGCGGGGCCCCTACAAGGCCCCTGTGTACAATTTAGGTTATTGAGATGAATAATATTCTGCACTAACATTAAAATTAAAAGTATTTTACAATTGATTCAACATTAATAATAATGTAATATGATACCATAATATTATTAATTATTATTA
>CAKNYM010035244.1:0-14746 GCA_932195095.1 Andricus curvator
GAACTTTCGAGTTCGAACTGCTAATCTATAATAATAATAATAGTTATATAGGCTATAGTAAATAGTTAAAAATGTTGAAAACAGTAACTTGATTTAGATTCTTTATCAAAACTTGACTTCAAACTTGATTTAGAACTCGAACTAGAATTTGAATTTCTTCTTGAATTCGATTTTGACTTAGACCTTGAACTTGAACGTGTCGAGTATGTTCTTTCTTTATTCATTATTATTAATTTATCTTCTTTTTCTACTTTTTCTTTTTGAAGTTTACGAATCAATTATGGCAACGTTTTCAGAGTTAATTAATATATATTATAATTTAGGATTAATAGAATTCGATTCATTATATTGTTTTGTTATAATCATACGATTTGTTTCCGTTATATTTTCATAATCTTCTTCATTCAGACTTCCGTGAGTTTGTAAATCTAACTCCTCGACTTCCATTTTTTCATGAATCATAATATTTTCTGAGGTTAAAGTCTCTGGTTGTGCGACATAATTTATTGAACTTTTGAACCCTTACATTCTTTTAAATTCACACCAATTTTACTGAAATCAAATGAATTTTTGGATTTTTTTCAAATCATTCCTACTACTCGAATCGGGTAGTGTCACGCCTACCCTGAAAGGGAAATGGCTTAATGGTATACATACATACATACATACATTCCAATTAATCTGGAATTTGCCATGAATTCTTGTTGAACTATCCTGAAATCTTAAAAGTTCTTTGGAATTCTCTTAAATTTATTTGAATTTGCTCTGAATTCTATCCACTCAGATTTTACTTAATTCGATGGACATTTTTTGACTTTTTAAACTTTGTTTAATTCATTTAAATTCTTATGAATTTAATCAATGAATCTTGAATTCCCGTACAATTCTTATAATTCTCAGAATTGTTACAAATTTCATCGCATTCTTTTTAACTGAAAAAAACATGTCACATTATCAATGTACTTTAGTAATTTTAAGTTACTTCTGGATTTAGAAATTTGTTACCTTTGATCACGATTTCAGTTTAAAATTGTTACTTTTTTCAAGTTCAATTTTGGATGTGTGTTTGAGGTATAATTTACCACATCTTTTCAAACTTATGTGTCACATAAATTTATTTTTTATTTTTATTTTTATATAGAAATTTTATTTTTTAAATGGAAGGGTATGGGAAATGTGACATTTATTTGCACGGTGAAACTGAGGAAAGTTCAAGATCTATATTGTAAAATGTTATTCAATCAAGTCAAACGTATACAACAGTATTTCAGTTCATATTTGACATGCCCAAAAGTAATTTCATTGTTACATAACAGTCAAAAATTGTGTTTTTGCAATAAGTGCAAAATAAACATTTTTCTAAATTTTCATTGTATTATTTGAATTGAAATCATTATTTTAAAAATCAGGATTTTATTTATTTCTCGATATTTCAAGTGTTAGCTGTAGTTGCACCAAGTTTTGTATGACTGGGATGTAGAATTCACATATTTAGAGAGGTAGACTTTGTGTTCTTTGATTGAAATTGTACCTAACAGTTCGACTCATTTTACCTAACTGGTAGGTAATCAAAATCTGATTTTACTCAACTGTCAGGTAATCTTTATTATCTGGTTGTATTATTTCTTTCTGAATCGCGAATTAAATTATAATGAATTTATATTATTAACTCATGTTTTCACATAAAATATTACCCTATTTCATTTTACATGACTGAAAGTGAAACTTTATTAAAATGCCGTAATGTCTTCCGTTTACTGAAATAAGTTATGTCAAATTTAACAAACAAATTGAAGCCCTCAGAGGAAAAATGTGACTCAGAGAGTTTTGAGGAAAAACAGTAAAGAAAAAGTTCCGAGGAAAAATAGTAACCGAAAAAGTCCAGAGGAAAAAAGGTAACCAGAATCGCGATGTAAAAATGTTACTCGGAAATATCCGAGAAAAAACGTTACAGAAAACTTTGAGGGATAAAATGTGCTAGAAAAAGTTCCGAAGAAAAACGTTTCTTTTGATATTATAAGTTGAGCACGAAAACACTTTAAGTAAACAAGAACGTCAATATGACCAGGTCCATTAAGCTAGCACCTCCACAAACGAATTTTGCGATTTTTCATAGCTCAGAATCTTAGGCTTCTTTAGGGCTCTTGGAATCCGTAAAAAAATTTCCCCCGAAACAACCCTTAAGTTAAAAAATCAACCCCCTTCAAAAAATTTGAATTTTTCACAAATTTATTCCCGGCATATTTTTGGGCTTTCTTGAGCTCCTAGAAAATACCCACTCCGATTTTTGGGCTCCAACCCTTAACTTTAAAAATCAACCCCTTTCTCCCACGCAGATATGACTTCGTCAAAAGATAATCTTTTTGAGAATTTCAAAGTGTGGATGGAGTCTCAGATTTTTGGGCTCCTCGAAAATACCCATGCTGATTTCTGAGCTCAACCCTTATCGTTAATGATCAACCCCTTGGAACCACGCAGACATGACTTTGTCAAAAAATAATGTTTTTAAGAATTTTAAAGTATCAATAAAGTCTATGATTTTTGGACTCTTCGAAGGTACCTACTCTAATTTTTGGGCTCCAACCCTCAACGGTAAAAATCAACCCCTTGTTACCACGCAGATATGGCATTGTCAAAATATAATCTTTTTTAGAATTTTACAATGTGGCTAGAGTCTCTAATTTTTGGGCTCCTCGAAGATACCCACTCTAGTTTTCGATCTTCAACCCTTAAAGTCAAAAATCAACCCCTTGGAACCACGCAGATATGCCTTTGTGAAAAAATAATGTTTTTAAGAATTTCAAAGTATCAATAGAGTCTCTGATTTTTGAGCTCCTCGAAAACCCACACTTCGATTTTTGGGCTCCAACCCTTAACGGTAAAAATCAACCCCTTGGTACCACGGAGATATGACTTTTTCAAAAAACAATATTTTTGCGAATTTTAATATGTGGCTAGAGT
Organism: Andricus curvator; assembly: GCA_932195095.1. Classification (NCBI taxonomy): domain Eukaryota; kingdom Metazoa; phylum Arthropoda; class Insecta; order Hymenoptera; family Cynipidae; genus Andricus; species Andricus curvator. The sequence continues at coordinate 2,962 of CAKNYM010035244.1, forward strand.
CTCTGATTTCTGGGCTCCTCGAAGATACCCACTCTGATTTTTGGGCTCCAACCCATAAAGGCAAAAATCAACCACTTGGTACCACGCAGATATGACTTTGTCAAAAAATAATCTTTCTCAGAATTTTACAGTGTGGATAGAGACTTTGATTTTTGGGCTCCTCAAAAATAACCACTCCGATTTTTGGGCTCCAACCCTTGAAGTTAAAAATCAACCCCATAGTGCAACGCATATATGACTGTCAAAAAATATTCTTTTCCAGAATTTTACAGTGTGGATAGAGACTTACATTTTGAGGCTTCACGAAAATAACCACTCTGATTTTTGGGCTCCAACCATTAACGTTAAAAATCAACCCCTTGTTACCACGCAGATATGGCATTGTCAAAAAATAATATTTTCGAGAATTTCACAATGTGGCTAGAGTCTCTGATGTTTGGGCTCCTCGAAGATACCCACTCCGATTTTTGGGCTTCAACCCTTAGAGTTAAAAATCAACCCCTTGGTACCACGCAGATATGACTTTGTCAAAAAATAATTTTTTTCGGAATTTCACAATTTGGATAGAGACTTAGATTTTGAGGCTCCACGAAACTAACCACTCTAATTCTTGGGCTCCAACCCTTAACGTTAAAAATCAACCCCTTGTTGCCACGCAGATATGGCATTGTCAAAAAATAATATTTTCGAGAATTTTACAATGTGGCTAGAGTCTCTGATGTTTGGGCTCCTCGAAGATACCCACTCCGATTTTTGGGCTGCAACCCTTAGAGTTAAAAATCAACCCCTTGGTACCACGCAGATATAAAATAATATTTTTCAGAATTTCACAGTGTGGATAGAGACTTTGATTTTTAGGCTCCTCGAAAATACCCATGCTGATATCTGTGCTCAACCCTTATCGTTAAAGATCAACCCCCTGGAACCACGCAGACATGACTTTGTCAAAAAATAATATTTTTAAGAATTTTAAAGTAACAATAGAGTCTCTGATTTTTGGGTTCCTCGAAAATACCCACTCCGATTTTTGGGCTCCATTCCTTAACATTAAAAATCAACCCCTTGGTACCCCGCAGATATGAGTGTCAACAAATAATGTTTTTAAGAATTTTAAAGTATCAATAGTCTCTGATTTTTGAGATCCTAGAAAACACACACTTCGATTTTGGGCTCCATCCTTACCGGTAAAAATTATCTCTTGGTACCCCGCAGATATGCCTTTGTGAAAAAATAATCTTTTTGAGAATTTTACAATGAGGCTAGAGCCTCTGATTTTTGAGCGTGTGTATTTTCAAGGACCCAAAAATTCAGAGACTGTAGCCACGATGAGGGTTAACGATAAGGGTTGGAGCCCAAAAATCAGAGTGGGTATTTTCTAGAAGCCCAAAAATCACACACCCTATCTACACTGTAAAATTATCAAAAAGATTATTTTTTGGCAAAGTCATATCTGCGTGGTACAAAGGGGTTTCTTTTTAACTTTAAGGGTTGAAGCCCTCAAATTGGAGTGGCTATTTCCGAGAAGTCCAAAAATCAGAGACTCTAGCCACATTTTAAAATTCTCAAAAAGATTATTTTTTGACAATGTCATATCTGCGTGGTGCAAAGGGGTTGATTTTTAACTTTAAGGGTTGGAGCCCAAAAATCTTAGTGGGTATCTTCAAGGAGCCCGAAAATCAGAGACTCTAGCCACATTGTGAAATTATGAAAAAGATTTTTTTTACAATGTCATATTTGCGTGGTACAAAGGGGTTGATTTTTATCGTTAAGAATTGGAGGCCAAAAATCAGCATGGGTATTTTGAAGAAGTCCAAGAATCAAAGTCTCTTTCCACACTGTAAAATTCTAAAAAAGGTTATTTTTTGACAAAATCATATCTGCGTGGTACTGAGGGGTTGATTTTTAAAATTAAGGGTTTGAGCCCAAAAATCGGAGTGGGTTACTTCGAGGAGCCCAAAAATCAGAGACTCTAGCCACATGGTAAAATCCTAAAAAAGCTTATTTTTTGACAAAGTCATATCTGCGTGTGAGAAAGGGGTTGATTTTTAACGTTATGGGTCGGAGCCCTAAAATCAGAGTGTGTATTTTCGCGGAGCCCCAAAATCAGAGACTCTATTGATACTTTAAAATTCTTAAAAACATTATTTTTTGACAAAGTCATTTCTGCGTGGTTCCAAGGGGTTGATCTTTAACGATAAGGGTTGAAGCCCAAAAGTCAGGGTAGGTATTTTCGAGGAGCCCAAAAATCTGAGACTCCAACCACATTGTAAAATTCTCAAAAAGATTATCTTTTGACAAAGTCATGCCTGCGTTGGAGAAAGGGGTTGATTTTTAACATTGAGGGTTAGAGCAAAAAATTGGCGTGGGTACTTTCGAGGAGCCCGAAAATCAGAGACTCTAGCCACATTGTAAAATTCTCAAAAAGATTTTTTTTTGACAATGTCATATTTGCGTGGTACAAAGGGGTTGATTTTTACCGTTAAGGGTTGCAGTCCAATAATCGGAGTGCGTATCTACGAGGAGCCCAAAAATCAGAGACTCTAGCCACATTGAGGAATTATGAAAAAGATTATTTGTTGACAAAGTCATATCTGCGTGGTACCAAGGGGTTGATTTTGAACTTTAAGGGTTGGAGCCCAAAAATCAGGCTAGGTATTTTCGAAGAGTCCAACAATCTGAGACTCCATCCACACTGTGAAATTCTCAAAAAGATTATCTTTTCACAAAGTCATGTCTGCGTTGGAGAAAGGGGTTGATTTTTAACTTTGAGGGTTAGAGCAAAAAATTGGCGTGGGTATTTTCCAGGAGCCCAAAAATCAAAGTCTCTATCCACACTGGAAAATTCTCAAAAAGATTATTTTTTGACAAAGTCATATCTGCGTGGGAGAAGGGGGTTGATTTTTAACGTTAGGGTTCGGAGCCCACAAATCAGAGTGGGTATTTTCGAGGAGCCCAAAAATCAGAGACTCTATTGATACTTTAAAATTCTTAAAAACCTTATTTTTTGACAAAGTCATTTCTGCGTGGTTCCAAGGGGTTGATCTTTAACGATAAGGGTTGGAGCCCAAAAATCGGAGTGGGCAGTTTTGAGAAGCCCAAAAATCAGAGACTTTATCCACACTGTAAAATTCTCAAAAAGAGTATTTCTTGACAAAGTCATATCTGCGTGGGAGAAAGTGGTTGATTTTTAAAGTTAAGGGTTGGAGCCCAAAAATCGGAGTGGGTATTTTCGAGGAGCTCAAAAAAGCCCAAAAATATGCCGGGAATAAATTTGTGAAAAATTCAAATTTTTTTAAGGGGGTTGATTTTTTAACTTAAGGGTTGTTTCGGGGGAAATTTGTTTACGGATTCCAAGAGCCCTAAAGAAGCCCAAAATTCTGAGCTATGAAAAATCGCAAAATTCGATTGTGGAGGTGCTAGCTTAATGGACCTGATCATATTGACGTTCTTGTTTTCTTAAAGTGTTTTCGTGCTCAACTTATAATATCAAAAGAAACGTTTTTCCTCGGAACTTTTTCTATCACATTTTATCCCTCAAAGTTTTCTGTAACGTTTTTCCTCAGATATTTCCGATTAACATTTTTACCTCGCGATTCTGGTTACCTTTTTTTCTCTGGACTTTTTCGGTTACTATTTTTCCTCGGAACTGTTTCCTCTGAGGGCTTCAAATATTCTCTGTGAAGAATTTTTAGAAATAAAAAAAGACAGAAATCTATTGCCTATTTTTCCGCAATATCTTATTTTATAATTAGGAATATTGGTTTTTCTTGTAAAGTAATAGATTTAAAGTAATATATATAAAATTAATTTTTTTTTTAATCAAAAATAAACGAATGATGTAGGGAAGAGTCGGGTATGGTGGCGCACAAGGAGGCGAAACGTTAAAATTTGATATGAAACAGCCTAGAGCTGAAAATTCTTCATCGATTTGGCAATTTTCACAACTTTGTTTTTTATCCTTCCGTAAGCAATCGAAATAAACTCCGGATCAATCGAAATAAGCGTAGTAGCATCTAATAAACAAGACTAATACCTGAAATGTTTTAATTTATTTTGTTAATGTTTTAAAGAAATTGTATAAGCAGAAATTCAGATTCAAACAGTGTATATGTTAATACATTTTGTTTAAAACAATAACAGATGTCTATAATACTCACGTCAATAACACTGTCAAGTCAATTTAAGGTCCTTCCCGTGCAGAAATCGCCAAGTTTGTTCCATGTTCCAGACTTGGGCCAGGCTGGGCGCCCCTAGCCTGGATCTAGCTCGAATTTTGCAATGGCTCGAGCTTGGGCCCAGCTAGTGTCAAAGTTCCAAAAATTGACGACAGATGGCGTAGTACTATTCTCTTTGTTTACTTATTACTTTGGAGTTTCGAGTGTGAATCTTTACAAAGTGGCAAATTTGGTATAAATTAACATTCTTAAAGTATCTTGACAGGTAATTCGAGTCATAATTTGAGCCAAACTGAACTTATAAATTTTGTGTGAGTGATTGATAATAGTGGTGATGGTGCTGATGATGATGGTCGATGAACAAAATACAAATCATCATTGAAATTAAATTGCGATAAAAATGCCTAAAATAAAAAGCACTCTGAGAGTCTGGAGGCATCGAGCACTCGGCAGTATCCCATATTTACGCGGTGAAAGTGCAAGTATGTACTTATATTAATTATAAATAATATTTTCACATCAAGATTACATGTGACTTCTAACCTCAAATTGAGAAAACTTTTTCATCGAATTATCGAGTGTAAATATATTGTTGATGTATGTAATGATGTTTAAAACTCTAATTTACAAAACAAGCATGGCGGACGTAAATTGAAAAATTATTGCATATAGATGATGATGAGGAAGAATCAGAACCCGGCGTGATAATCAATGAAATACCTCAATTTGGAAATGTGGATCAGATCATTGGAGAAAATATTTTAAATCAGAATCTTGTAAGGGAAAATGAAAATTACCATGTCGCCGAAGTTGAGGTTACCACAGATTCTGGTAGTAGTTTGAGAAATGATAACTGGCTGGGAATCGATAATAAACTAGGGCCAAGCCTGGGCCAAGCTGGGCGATCGAGCCTGGCAATATAACCTGGCCCTGGCCAGATTTGGCGTTTCATTCAAGCTTGGCCCAGGCTAGATCGCCAGGCCAGGGCCTAGTTTTGCCAAGCCTGGGCCCTGTTTGGGCCATGACCAAATTTCTACACGGGTTTTAATGAAAACAGAATATATTTCTATGAAGGAGTGGCCGAATAGTGAATTTGTGTATATAACTTTGTGTATAACATTAATTATGTTGCAAGGGCAACATTTTCGGATGGAAGATCATTATTAAATCAATTTAAAGTCACTTTAGTGAAAGTAGAATGTATTTATGTGAATGAATGTTTAAATAGTGCACCGCTTTATAGAAAGATAAAAAAACTTGTAAAAATTGACATTTTTTCACTTTATTTGGCAATACAAAAGTGCAATTAAAAAATATTAAAGAATCGGCTCTTATTTGGATTTCTCTTTGGATTACAGCTAAGAGTATTAAAAAAAGAATTCAAATCGATTAAGAATTGTCGACTCTAGGCTGTTTTGGAACAAATTTTGACGTTTCGCCCCACTGTGTGGCGCGGTGTGGGGCACGGTGGATATTATAAATAACGCCCGTGTTTGTGGATTTTTATTGTTAAATTCATTGCATTAGCTAGCTCTGGTTGGTTGGAAAAACAGTGCTTGAATGTAATTTCTGTTTTAAAGTACGTGTCATAAAGAGTAATGATGAAAAATGTGCTGGTGGAAACAGATGGAAAAGTATTTGGCAAAAATGAAGTATTTACAGAATATATTGAAGGACAGAAATGAAAACATTATTTTTTAATGGGTGAAGTATTTTTTAAAGCTTCTGAAATCATGAATGATCGTTATAGATATATTAAAACTAATGAGATCTTGCAACATCACGTACGGGACACAACACACTAAAACTTGGGGTATTAAATTGTGGCAGCTATTTCGATCTAGGATTCCAACTTAATATGATTAGCCTTAAAGGATCGATAAGAATTAAGAAGCACAACTTCAGGGCATACTAGTATGAGTATGCAAAACAAAATGACGAGAGTGTGTTTCCGAAAGTAAACCACGAAAGGAAACGGTTTTTTCAAATGTTATTCTGAACACGGAGTTTTATTTAGAGTTGAGAAATAATTATTAAAATAATAAAAAAGTGATTGATGGCGTTAATAATAGTTAAGGTGCTCAAAATACATCTTCCTCGAGAAAGTTGTTTTCAAAAATGAAATTCCAGAGACCCTCGTGGGTTTTCGAAGGTCTCGTCATTTGAAGAAGTGAAGCTCGTAGTAGGGTAGACTGGGTACGGTTGTGCCAGGGTACGGTTGTGACAGTCGTCATATTAGCGTAACTATAAGGAATACCCGGTTGAGTGGAAGGGGAAAGAGGAGCGGCAGGCCCTTCTGAACATGCTTCACAGGATTGCGTCAATTTTTACGTGACATTGAAGCTTGCAGAGGACTACAGTACTTTTTAGCAGCAAAAAGTAAATATTTTTATTCGATTTCTTTTAGTAATTGTTGTTATATGTGTACAGATAGAGTAACAAGTGTTTTTTATCTTTATAGGTTACACATTAGTGGTTAAATAGAACTGATTAATTTGTACGATATTATTATTATGTTAATATTATTATTATGATTATTATTATTATTACCCCAAGCACTGTCACAACCGTCCCTGGGGTGTGGTCGGTTGTGACATTTTTTATTTTTTTTCTAATTTGCTCCTATAAATTAACCATTGTACTTAGGGACACAATGGTAGTATTTATTCGTAGACAAATATACATTTCACACTAAAAAATTCCTTTCATCCAGCTAACTGGCATACTGACAAAATTATAGTCGATCAAATGAAAATTGTCACAACCGTACCCGGTCTCCCCTACAGGTGTTTAAAATACACCTTTCCCGAGGAAGGTATGCTCATAACTAAAATTTCAGACAACCTTATACGTTTTCGAAGCTCTCAGAATTTTAAGAAGTCCACCCGGTTGTCCAGGTGTTCAAAATACGTTTTTCTCGGGGAAGTTGTGTTCGTAAGTGAAATTTAAAACACCCTGATCGGCTTTCGAAGGTCTCGTCATTCTAAGAAGTAAACCCGGTGTATTCTAGGTGTTTAAAATACGTATTCCTCGGCAAAGTTGTGTTCGTAACTGAAATTTAAAACACATTGATCCGTTTTGTAAAGGTCTCGTCATTCTGAGAAGTAAATTCGGTGGTAGTCCAGGTGTTCAAAATAAATCTTCCTCGAGCAAATTGTATTCATAACTAAAATTTCAGACAACCTCATGGGTTTTGGAAGGTATTGTCATTCTCAGATGTAAACCTGATAGTACAGGTGTTAAAAATACATCTTCCTTGGCCTTTCCCCTTTTGAGGTGCGTTCTACTTCAATCCTGAACACAACTTCCTAGGGGAACATGTATTTTGAATACCTAGACTACCGGGTTTACTTCCTAGAACTACAAAATCTTGGAAAAACGGTTTAGGTGAATAAAATTTCAGTTCTGAAGGCACCTTCTTTAAAGAAGATGCATTTTGAATACTTTGACAACCAGGTTTACTTTTCAGAAGGATGAAACCTTGGGAAAACGGTAAAAATGAATAAAATTTCAGTTCTGAACGCACCCTCCTCGAAGAAGATGAATTCTAAATACCTGGACTACCACGGTAACTTCTTAGAAGATGGAGATCTCAGAAAAATGGCCAGGTTGCCTGGACTACCGGGTTTAATTGCTAGAACTACGAGACCTTGGAAAAACGATTGGGGTGAGTAAAATTTTTTTTCTGAAGGCACATTCCTCGAAGGTGATGTATTCTAAATACCTGGACTACCAACTTGAAACCTGGTAGTTTTGTATGAACGGCACCGTATGTATTTCAGGAAGAAAGAAGGTATTACGGGGTTTTGCAACATACTTTACTTTGAGTGATGAAAAAACGTTTATTTACACACATCAAAATCATATTTTGATTATAATTTATAGGACATTAAATTTAAAGCCCTCCCCTAATTATTATACAACACTTCAGTGACAAATGTCACAGAAATATACAAGGTGAAAATAAGAAAAGTAAATATGACTCGGGGCACCAAAAATTTTCGGCCCGGGGCTGGTGCGACGCACGTCACTCGCACTGCGTGATTTTCACGTCGTGCGTGCGAGAACGCCGCGATCGCACCACCACGGAGTGATGGACGCATAACTGCTACTGCTATGTGTCGGAATTCGCCATCACGTCTGTCATCACGCAATGTCGTGACAATGCGACGCACAGTCTGCAGTCACCATGAGGGCAATTTTATAATATTTTATTTTCTAATTTGAAAACTTATAATAAAATGAAGCCTATTGACCATTTTCAAAAAAAGATGTCACACGAAGCATAATTTCTGAATTAAAAAATTCATTTCCGAAACGCGTGAAAATAAAATATCCACTTTTCGTTTCGGCCCTAAAAAATTTTATTTACTTCAAGTTCATTTTTCGGAAAAAAATCGAGAAAAAAACTTTTTCATCGCGCCTCATTTTATATATGTATATAATATAGATTTCTGCTCGGTGGGTTTCCTGTCACCACTACGTAGCGCGTCCTCAGGTTGCGGATAGAGGAACGGCCCGTAAGGCTGAACAGCCCTTAAAGTTAACTGCGAATACAAGAATAAGCAGTCGCGGACAGCCGATAGGAACCAGTCGTGTGTGTGGTGAACTCAGCACTGGTAGAAAATAGGTACACGACAACCATGGCTTGGGAGGACTCACCCATTCGCGTTCATACGCAATGGGTGGGTTCTGGCAAGCCGAGGTGCAGCGTGTATCCACCTAGAAACTATACCCGAACCAAAACTAAAAATCTTGTAAGGCAAAAATCCTGCTACCCCATTGGACACCGCAGCGATGACACTGCCCGCAAGGGATGTGTGGAATGATTCGCCTGCACAGGGCCAAAGGGGTATTGATGCCAGTAGGCGCGCTGGCTTGCAGGGGGATGTTAGGATACGAGGATAAAATTGTAATGTGTCTGACGACAAGTTGACACGGTCCTTGTCAAAGTCGGAAAGCTCCCATACTTAGACCCAGAGAGGTATGGGGGTTATCACTTCTGGGACGGTGGACTCACCTACGATCGGAATAGGATCCTAACGTGCGGATTTCCACGAAACTACCGTGGCTAACTTGCGGATTTAGCGAACTCATTAAGATAGCAAAGAAATAGCATACTGACTTAATAGCACTTCAAGAAACCTGCTGGCCGGGCGATTTCGCGTCGATTTCTAAGGATAACTTCACTTTTCACTATGGGGGAGCTAAGGGGCATAGACTGGGAACCGGTTTTCTCATTAATAAACGAATTTCGCAAGCGGTTATCGACATGCAATTCATTAACGATCGGTTCTCATACATTGTACTAAAGGGTAATTTCAGCAAACAGGTGTTGATCAACGTGCACTGCCCCATCGAGGACAAAGACGAAGATACTAAGGATCTTTTTTACGAAACAATCGAACTGGTTTTTGACAAGTTCTCAACGTATGACGCAAAAATAGTATTGGGAGATTTTAACGCGAAAATTGGAAAAGAACCGATGTATAGGCCTACAATAGGGTCGGAAAGTTTGCATGACGTCAGTAATGATAATGGAACTAGAGTAATAAACTTTGCAGCTTCAAAGAACCTCGTTATCAAAAGCACATTTTTCAAGCATAAAAATATACATAAGGCCACCTGGACATTACCAGATGGTAACACTCACAATCAGATTGATCACGTTCTAATTGACAGAAGACGTCATACAAACATTCTCGATATAAGATCGTACAGGGGAGCGGATTTAAATTCAGACCACTTCCTCGTGATAGTAAAACTAAGATCTAGGCTAGCGTTAAGTAAGAAAACAAGCCGCACAGAGCCAACAGTTCGTTTCAATATAGATAAGTTTAAAACACCAACAGAAATATTAAATTATCAAGTTGAGATTTCTAATAGTTTCGACGTTCTCCAAGAACACAGAGACGATAACGATAATTACGTGGAGGACTCGGAAACCCCGTGGAGCAATATGAAAAAGGCGATAAAGACAGCCGCGAAACTTACTATAGGTTTAAAGAAAGTAACCAAAAGCAAACCATGGTTTGACGAAGAGTGCAAACTTTGGTTTGAAAAACGTCGGAAGGCCAAACTAATTAGTTTACAAAATAAGTGCGATCAAACACATAAGAAGTATCTCGAGATTAGTAAAAGTACAAATAGGCTTCATAGATCCAAGAAAAGGGAGTGCGAAAAGAATAAAATACTAGCAATAGAAACGCATAATAATCAAAATAACCCGCGTGAGATGTACAGGGGAATGAATTTTATAAGGAAAGGCTTCCAAAGCAGAACGGAAGTAATGAGGGACGAAAATGGCAATCTAGTAGCCGATGCGACAGAGAGACTGAATTTATGGAAAAACTATTTCGATAAGTTATTAAATGTACGCGAAGCCCCCGTTGAAGGTAGTCTCGGTGAAATCCACACTGCCGATCTACTAATTGATGATCCTACTGATATAGAAATATAAATGGCCATAAAGAAGTTAAAAAATAACAAAGCCGCGGGCATCGACGACCTACCGGCAGAACTGATAAAAAATGGAGGCCCTTGCCTCACAAGGCAAATTTGTAAATTAATACGCGCAGTTTGGAAAACAGAACGCATGCCGGAGGAATGGAATACCTCTATTATTATTCCTATCTTTAAAAAAGGTGATAAAACGAACTGCACAATTATCGAGGAATTTCACTTGTGTCTTCATGTTATAAGATCCTGTCCAATGTAATCTTAAGTAGACTAACTCCTTTTGCCAAAGAAATCATTGGGGATTACCAGTGTGGATTCCGCCGAAACCATCAGCTATTTGTCGATTTCAAAAAAGCTTACGACTCTATTATACGCGCACGAATGTACTGGATCCTAGAGTTCTTGGGTGTACCAAGAAAATTAGTTAGACGTATCGAAATTTGCTTAAGCGGCAGTAGGGGTAGAATACGTGCAAACGGAAGTTTATCGGAAGAGTTTTCGATCCGCGATGGCTTGAAACAGGGCGATGCACTTTCGTGCGTTCTTTTCAACTTAGTTTTAGAATACGTGGTCAGACAAGTACAAGTGAATCCGACCGGTGCCACCCTCAATGGGATAATACAAATTCTTGGGTATGCGGATGATCTCGACCTACTAGGGGATGATAAATAAACCGTAGCTAAAAACGCAGAAATCTTGATCACAAAAGCCAAAGATATTGGTTTGGAAGTTAGCGAATCAAAGACAAAATATATGACCGTCGTCAGATCCGAACAAAGTAATGTAGGCGGGGATCTTATGGCCGGAAATATGAAATTCGAAAGGTTTAACGAATTTAAATACCTCGGGTGTATTATAACTAGCAAAAATAATATTAAAACGGAAATCAACGCGCGGCTGCACGCTGGCAATGGGTGCTATTCTGCAGCAAACACACTACTAAAATCGCGATTGCTATCTATAAACATCAACGTAAGAATTTACGAAACAATAATAATGCCGGTCGTTATGTACGGATGTGAAACGTGGGCGCTGACGAAAGGAGAGGAGAATAGGTTTAGAGTTTTCGAAAATAAAGTACTTAGAAAAATCTATGGTCCAAAGAGGGACGAAGAGACTGGTGAATGGAGGAAACTGCATAATGATGAGCT